>OVAX01001425.1:9178-45705 GCA_900406405.1 Lepidium africanum | reverse complement strand
TTTTGGGTCAATGACCCAATATCAAACTTGATCCAAAATCAAGTTTATTATTTTCAACAAAGCCTTCAAAGATTATTTGTCTTCATGCTTTCATATGAAAGACTTGGGGCCTCTTAAAAATATTTTTTAGGCATCGAAGTTTCTAGAAACCAGTCTGGTTTTTAGATATAATTTCAGAAGTTGGTCTACTTGCTGCAAAGCCGCTAAGTTTCCAATCGAACATAATCAGAAATTAAGTCTCTCTACTTCGCCTCTGCTACAAGATCCATCTCCTTATCGCTGACTATTAGAACGCTTGATTTATTTAGGTGTGACTCGACCCGATCTCGCTTATGTTGTGCACGTTCTCGCTCAGTTTATGCAAAAACCACGCGACGATCACTGGATGGTTGCCTTACGTGTTGTAAGGTATCTAAAGTATGACCCAGGCCAAGGCATATTGCTCCGATCTGATGGTGATTTTCAGGTTACAAGCTGGTGTGATTCCGACTGGGCTAGTTGCCCACTCACATGTTGTTCTGTTACTGGTTACTTCATACAGCTAGGTGGCTCACCGGTTTCCTGGAAAACACGCAAACAAAAGATAGACAGTCGATCCTCTGGAGAAGCAGAATATCGCGCCATTGCTACTCTTGTTCAAGAGTTGATTTGGATCAAACGAATGTTATGGACCTTAGGTTGTCTCACGATCAGCCAATGGACATCTTTTGCGATAGCAAATCTGCAATTTACATTGCTACAAATCCAGTGTTTTATGAAAGAACGAAACACACTGAACTAGACTGCCACTTTGTAGGAGATGAAGTACTCACCTGCAACATTCTTCTGCGTCATGTTTCTTCTAACACGCAGCTAGCTGATATTCGTACAAAGCCTATTGGTCGTGATGGATTTCGAAACTTTCGATCCAAATTAGGCATACAAAACTTATATGCTCTAACTTGAGGGGAGTATTGGATTAAGCTGGTCTACTATCGGTTATTTATGGTCAGATATTTGTCACCGGTTAACCAATGGTTTCAGAGAAGATGTCTACATTCAAAAGCCATATCACAAATCCATGATTCTTGCCTATCATTCTGCACATTTCTATTTACTCTGTGATTCTTCTAATCATTAGTTTCCATTTTGTTAGAGTAGAGTCGCTATATGTATAGTCCGATAATCACTTTGCAATACACAGAAAATTTTACACTCTGTTTCTTGTTAAAAACGCCTATCAGATGACCATTGAAGTTAAAACTAAATTGCTTTGGTTCTTCAAATAAAGCCACATTATGGCTATATTGGTATATAATAAGAACTATAAAGCTTGAGAGAGGCCAAATCATGTAAGTCAGCTGACCTGAAGATATCCAACTGTTGTCTCGGTCACATTATCTTTATCAGGTTAGTTCTCAAAGAGGTACTCAATCAGCAGCCAAACTGCATAATTAAGAGCCCTTGTTTTTGTGTGATAAATACTAGAATAAAGCAGATACAAACTTGATTTCAAGTAGCTACCTGTGTTCCCTAGTCACCAACATGGTTTCTGCGTAGAACATTAACCTATGAGTACTCGAGCATGCGAGTTGGCGTGCCACCAATGATAGTTGATGTTAGATGAACAACATGCATTTCTTTTGCAATGTTGGGAAAAAAATCAACTATAACTCTCTTAACCGAAAATGTTTGTGCCAATGAGTCAATTCCATCGATAAGCATCTCTTTCAAACTCGCTTGTATTCAAAACCGACACTTATGATCTCACCCGAAGGTAGTTCAAACACCTTTGCATTTTTTAGAGGCTTGTTGATGTAAAATAGAATCCGAACTCTAATTAAACCTCTTCTTTGGGGCTTCAGTAGATCGAAGGCAAGCTCTAACACTCGGCCTATAGAACTTGCAATTTCTATAAAGACATTCGAGTCAGCAATCTTATGGACTTTATGTATAATTGAAATATTTCCTTAAGTGTGTAGGAAATATTCCATAAGTTAGAAAACTAATTGTATAGTATATTGTGTAGTTAGGGCTTGTCTGTGTTAGTATTGTCAATAAAAAGAACACGACAGAATTCCCAAACATCATCTGCGAAATATTAGCTTTGATGTTGATGTTTTTGTACCTAACGAGCTTGTCCACCTTCAATTAGTTAAGTTTCAGTCAAAACTACCGGGTTATATATGATAAAAACAAAATACAGATTGGTGATTATATCATAGTAAAAAAGTAGAGGTCCCTGAATTTCCAAGTTCATTCCTTTTGTTTCATTATTATCTAACATAGTGATAATACAGTAGTTTGTAATGATTTCTCTTTTTATTATTACCTGCTTAGTGTGCAACGAGTCTTTGGATCGAGCATGAACAAAATGTCCATGGAGTCTTTGCAAGCTAAGTATGGGGAATTCATTTAAGCGTTAACTAATTGTCATACAAACTATTGAATTTACAAATGTGTTTTCTCAATTTTAATAGCTTGGTAGATTTACATTGATGATTGTCAGAAGAATAACTTCTGTTCTAATTCACAGCTTAACGTTTTTCTAAGAAGGTTAGTTTGGAAAAACTTTTTGAACGAAAATAAAATACAGCATTACCAATTGAGACACATAAAGTTAGCTTGGTTTCATGATAAACCCATAATGCTACTAATTTTCCACAGCGAAAACAACAAACAACACTGCTAAAAAGGCAGCTTTAGAAAGAGTAGACAATGGAATGCCATATTTTCCTTTCTCAAACAAACCCTTAAGAAATGGGAAGAACAACATAACCACCAAAACACATCCACAAGCCTCTGCCAAACCCGAACCACCATCTCCGTGACTAGAATCCGACCATTGTAGACCCACCGTATACCCAGCCAGAGCGACTAGATTCACCAAAACAATGAATGTGCCAGGAACAAAATGACACGAGCTATCAAATTCAAATTTACATACGTCTGAGTCTGGACCATCATCTTCTCCTTGAGATAATTCAGACTCAAATGCCGACCTGGTCTCGGGTATACCTTTTTTTGCGATTACGAACACCACATTCGAGATTCCATTAAGCTTGAGTATGATATCATGTACGCTAAATAACCAACCACAAGTGGCTATTATCCTCCAAAGTGATTGAGAGACGTACCACGATCGTACCGAAAAGCCAAGGCTCATATATTGCCATAGAGTGTAGAGACAATGCATCCCTACAAGTGTGACTATTATACCTAGACAAGGTCCCTAAGTCCACACACAAAATAAATATACACACAAAATAAACATATATGAAAAATATTAAACCTTTCTTTTCTAATGAAATAATACAATATTAAACTGAATTCTGTTAGGAAAAAGAGAAAAAGAGTTGACAAAAAAAAAAAAAGAGAAAAAGACACCTTGGGAAATAAGGCAGAGTTGTGTAGTAGGCAATAAGCAGGCAAGAGACGGTAAAGGAGCTCAGGGATTGACCTTATACACATGAGAACCCAAAGATAAGCTAGTCGCTGTCGGAATCTTATTTTCCGACTGAACATTCCGATCAATGGACTTTGTTTGTTGAAAAGAATTTCTATCGCTCCCGTCCCCCATCGTCGTTGCTGGACTATTGTCTCCAACCCTAGCGACGGCGTAGATCCAAGAAAGGCAGGTGGATCCGGACAAATGTATGAGCTAGTCCATCCTCTCAAATGGATTCCGATACTCGTGTTCATATCTTCCGCTACTGAATCGTATAAACAACCGAGCTGCATGATTTATAGAAAAAAAGATATGCATTATTATCTGTGTAATATCGTAAGATGTTTGATTTTAGAATATAGTGATTAAATTGAGACAATAATTACGCTTTTGCCCCAACCGGTTTGGTACTCGTAGTGACAATGCCCCACTTCTTGAGCGGTTTCTATAGAGTTTGTAAGGTCTTTTTGGGAATTTGCTTTTCTTTGTAATATTGCATCCACCATCGATTTCACCATCTCTTTAGAATTCCCAAATTTTCTTGCTAAACTATCCTCATCCAAAAGCTCCCCTTAATGAAATAACAATTGTAGCCATGAATGGTTAGGTTTATGAAAAGTGAAATAACTAAATTGTGATGAATTTGTATGAATAATATAACATGCATAGGAATTTTGGAATAAACAAAAATAAATAATTGTGAAACGCTTAAAAGTTTGTCTTAATGTATAGATAATTTTTTATTAATAATGTTGAAAATTCTCTTATGAATTTCTAATACTTACTTGTAGCAACCGAAGAAGGACTTCCGTCGTCTTTTAAATCGTCCGGAGATAAACCGTACATAATTCTTCTAGTGTGGAAGCATCCTGAACCACAATATAGCGGTCCTTGGATTCCTGCAACTCCTCGTCCCAAATACTACTTTCAACAAAGGAAAAATATTTAAGTACTGGTTAATAAATAATAGTGAATTGATCAAAATTATAAGAAAAAGAAAAGCAAAAGAAGGAGAAATCATACTGATTGTGCCACGGCGAATTCTTTAGTGTTAGAATTGTAGAACTCTTGAGGGAATTGAACGAAAGCACAATGGTTTGAATTCTTTGATTTCTGTAAAAATACACACATTGCTTGTCGCACCACATTTGCTTCATTGGCAAACATGTCACAGTCTACGTTCAACGTGTATGGTGCATTTGTCATCAATCCTGACACTCTTAACTATTCAAAGTCATCTAATTAGGCTCATCACATTTTTACGATCATAACTACTCAGAAAGAGAATCTAAAAGCATTGATAGTTGTTCCATTGATATATATGTATATAGATCTATACAATGCATATATAGTCATTTCAAAAATTAATGTGGTCCAATCTCAAAAGAAAAAGTGATTGCAGCTAGGCGAATCTAAGTCATAGCGATCAAATATATGCTTCATGAAAACTATTCTGTGTCTCAATCAATACTGTAATATTGACAGGCCGGACACAACTTACTTTGAACCTAAGAGAAAAAAAAAGGAAAAATTAATGAAAGAGATGTGTGAGAAATATCATTAACCAGAAAGTTCATGGCTCCAGATTTGTAATGATGAAGGTAATTTGGTCTTTTCTCTCTTGAAATGTATACAAGATGAGGAACTTCTTTATCGTCTCCCACAACTTTCTCTTGTTCTCCCATATCACCTTCACAAACACACATAAAACAAGATTTCATATCATTAATTGTTATAAGTATAGTTAACCCTTTTGATATATGCAAAAATAGTAAGAATATAGATTTGTTTTTACTTTGGAAAATCGTACAAGTACCTTAACTATAGTTGAATGATCATTTGGTTTGGTATTTGAGAAAGCCTCAAAATCATCGTCAACATCCAACAAATGGGAAACTCCGGGGGCATCTTCAACTTTCCGGCATAACTTCTCGTACTCCCTCTTTATAATAATACAAAAATAAACATTGTACAAAAGCTTTCAATGATATAACAAGAAAAACGTCACAAACATAATATTCAAATATTAAAAAGTAGTAGTTCACATTAATTATATATATTTTTATGAACTTTGTTAATCTAGAGAAACAAATATATAAGAATGGAAAACTAAAGTAAACTTTTGGTTTTTTTTTTTTTTAAAAACTAGCAGACAAAAATATTAACAAAAAAATATGAAGAGTAATTAATTAATTCATGAGAATTGTGGCTTAAATTTTGTGAACTGGATTTTTACCCTTTTGGAGATTTAAAACCCTGTTTTTCAAAATCAAACAAAGACGCCAACTAAACAATCAAACTCGCAAATGGCCTTTAGTCTAGTGGCAGACAGTAAATCCACTAAAGGCAGACGCAATTGCACATCTCGGGATCGAGTCCCGCTGCCTGCACTATGCAGAAATTTGGCTAATGGGCCGGTCAGTTGTCGCCCAATGTTGACAAAAAAAAAAAAAAAACAATCAAACTCATTACGTACCTTCGTCATTTCCCAGTCTTTATTGAATTCTGAATCGTCTGCTTTGTCCAAAGGGTTTAAGAAATATCTAAAAGGAGCTCTAACTCTAACGTTGTATTTCTTGCAGAAGGGAATCCAAATCTTGGTGCACTTAGAAGCTTCCTTGAGAGAAAAGTAAGTGAGAGGTGAGCATCCATCGTCCGACACATAACACGCCAGTTTATTCGCCGGGTAATTCAAAGCTAAGAGCGAAAGCACGGTGTTCACCACGACAATCGGTGGCTCTCTAATCGGATCTGCCGTGGGCACGAACATATCTACTGAAGGAAGGTCATGAACCCTGAAATTAAACATGTGTAGGCCAATTACAAAAACACAGAAAGATAACATAGACATAGATAATATTTTGAGAATAAGAACTAGCTAGGTGGCAGCTAATTAGTTATGACTTTATACCAATTTAATAAGAATATTGATTTTTCATGTGCAATAGGACCTCTTGTAAATCTTAAGCATCTCTAAAACAGTTATGTTATCTTTATATAATTATATCAACTTGTATCGTTTGAAAATGTGACGTGAGAAGCTAATAACTTATTAGATTTTAAGAAAAATATCTATGTAAATTGAGATTTATTAAATTATTGAATTAATATTTCTATAGTTAACATAATATCTTTGTTCCAATAGTAATTACAGAGGTTTTAAAAGATACCTTTCATCAAGTCTATTTGGATAGGATTTATCTTCCGCAGGACTCCATTTTATGCAGGTAAAAATCAGCCACGTGAATGAGAAACAATATTCACAGAGGTAAGCGACAAGCGCGAGCCAAACGTTTTCTCCTTGGCTCATATGTAGGATTCGGTACAGAAGAAGAGAAAAGAGAAGGCTGAGAATCGTGAGATCCACAGCTCTAAGAACATAGCTTTTGTGTGAGATTCTTTTGCAAAGAGGAGGGAGAGAAGACCTTGAATTCACCATTGGAGAAGCTTTCTTGTGAGCTCTCTTGTTAGCTCTCTTGCGGGTTTTGGATATGTTGCGACAAGGCTTAAATAACAAAGTGCATCATGTCCCGTGGTGGATTCAGATATATTTTTTACCGGGATCAAAATTTAAATGATATAATATTTAGTTATTTTTAAAATTATATTATTTCACAGTATAAAAATATTACACAGAATATATGTATATATATAGCATAATCGCTATAGGTATATTACTATATCTTGAATCTCTTGACTTTAAGCTTTTTAATTATGCATAGTTCATTTAGTTAGGTAGATCTAAGATTAGGTGGATAGAATAGTTAGGTTGTGATTATAATTAGGTGGATAAATTAGTTTGGTTTTGTTACTAATTTATATAGGTGCTTAAATTAGTATGACTATATAATTTGAAAACTGAATATTACTGGCTTGATGAGTATTACTATTATACTTTATATGACCACTGAAGGGATTCTCAAATGACTGTTCGATTTTGGGTTATTTTCAAAAATAATTCATTGATTTAAGTCAATGGCAAAAGTAACTCACAAATTCTTCTCTCCTCAATTCCTTCAAAAATATCCTTATTTCTTCATATATTTTCGAAAATACCATTACATTTATTTATTTTTTTAATTACATCCCAACCTAAAATTACCAAAATACATATCTAACCTCAAATATTTACTAAAATGTCATCTTTTTCAATGCTACTAACAACCATTACCTACCAAATCAAACCTCTAAATGCTTATGGATCTACCTATTTTCGAGGTTTAATTGCTTGTAAACAATCTTCAACCACATTATCTCTCATTCTCTCTTCATTTTTATCCATAAATCTTTCAAATTTTCATTTTAACATTTCAAAAATCTTGACACATTAATTTTTCGGTGCATTTAACAACTTAAACTAACGATTAACGGTGCATTTCGACATTCTGGACATCTAAATAATGTATATATAATCTCTAACTGAAATCTAGTAAATTTTTGCCAGTGTTTTAAAAACTGGATCGGACCGGCCGGTCCGACCGGTTGGACCGTGACTCGCTACTAAAACCGGTCCGAGTTGAATTAAAATCCGTATTTAAGTTAAACCGTAAAACCAGTCAAAAACCAGTGATCCGGGTCAATATTAAAACCCGGTTCAGTAACAATTTACATTTTTTTACAAAAAAATTATCATTATTTTTCTTCTTTTCATAAAAATATAAAATTAGAAGTCTTAGAACCAAAATTTACACCATATAAGTCTGTTTTTATTATATTTTCCAAATAGTTTGATTATAATTTATAACTAATAGAGATGATGTTTGTAATTAACGTTTATAAATTACGAATAATATCAGTAGATCATTTATATATATGTATTACTAATATGTATTATTTTACATCTTTTAGTACACTGTCAAAACAAAAACAAAATTAATAACTTGAAAAAGATTAATTTAAAAGACGACGAATATAATTAAATAAAATAAATCAGTATTTTCTTTCTCAGAAAAATATTAATATAATACTTTTATAGAGTATTTTTTATTATTTCTCTTATCAAATTTTCTTACTTATTTATTATTTGAAAATTTCAAATGTGTTATATTATCTTTGTAGAATATCATATTATTTATCTTGTCATATAATTTTGAATCATGTCTTATATATATATATATATATATAATAAAATATGAAAACCTGGTTTGATCGGTTAAACCGGTCCGACCAACTATCCACTAATATTGCCGAGTCGGTGTCCGGTCCTGTTTTCAAAACATTGATTTTTGCATAATTTCGAAAAAGTTGCAGAGAGGAGACTTCACGTGAAGTCTTCAATATCTGCGATGGGTATAAAGGTAATTTTTTCAGGTTTTTTGTTTGGTTATTACGGGTAAAACTATAAATTTACTACCAATGTGGATTACTTTTAGAGATAAAATCAAATGGAGTATATTTTTGCATTCAAAATGAAATTTTGAGTCATTTTTGTCATTTTCCCTTCGATTTTGGCAATGTAATTTTGTGATTTTCAAGTGAATGAAATTTTGTGTTTTTGTGAGAAAATGTAATCTACATTTTTGGCAAAATAAATAAATTTTTCTTGTTGGTTGAAAATTGGATCTGGTAACTTTTACGGTTTTGGCGTTAAAATAAATTCCGCAATTTCTGGCAGTTAAAAGGTTTCAGTTTCGTTGCAAAATTCTGACTCTGTAATTTTGGCCAAATAATGGAGTTTACAAGGTGTTTTGACACAAAAATGTGATTCGTACTTTTAAGAATATTTGGTCTTTTCACATATTTAAAAAAATGTAAAATGTTACTTATAGAGAAGATAACACAGCTGTATACAATCCTTAGTTATAGTCGCGTATCATTCCTTGATATTCTCTGTAATTACTTCTCAAGATATTCTGTAGTTGTATATATACTACGCTCTGTAATCACTTTATACTTATCAATCAATATAACCTTTCATGGTATCAGAGCCATTTCTTTTTAAACTGCTTTCCTTTTATTCGTCTTGAGAATCATGGTTCTCCAATGGCTCTTCTCCTCCGGCAACCAATTTTCGGTCGCCATCAACATGATGAACATCAACAAACTCTCCACAACCAACTACTTGCCTATGGAGTGTTCAGGTCAAATCCCTTCTCAGTGCCTACGATCTCGTCAAGTTCATTGACAGCAGCATCACGCCACCATCACCTACCGTTCTGAACAACAATGTTCACATTGAAAACCCCGACTACATCACATGGCAACGTCAAGACTGTGTCCTTTATAGCTCCCTCATTGGTTCCATTGAGTCTCCAGCCTCTGATTGCTAGTGCCACCTCCTCCTTTGAAGCTTGGAACACACTTGCTTCAACTTAGGCCAAACCTGTTGGAAGTGTTTAACAAATTGACATTGATGACACAACTTATATTAGATGTTGCAGACATGAAAATATGAGCTTGTTAAGATGTTGAATTAGTTAAAACAGAAAAACGTTTTCTGTTTCTTAATTAGTTAAGATCAGTTAGCAAATCACAGATTGTTTGTTAATTGAGATAAAGAGCACGTGACAATACAGATGGCTATATATACAGAAGGATCAAAGAGAAAGTTTTGGACTTTTCTCATCGGATAATTCTCTCAAACACATAGCTTCTCTCTTTGAAGGTTTCAGCTCGTTTTAGGCGTGAACCATAACGAGTGCAGAGAAAAGTTGGAGTTGAAATCCTTCTTGAAATTTCTTCATGGGAATAGGAGGAATCTTCACTCAAACTCAGAAGAGTTCTTCGTCTCTGCAAATCTTGCAATCTCTGTAACTTCATCTCTTTCAATCTTCATCTTCTTCAACCCGAATTTCTTTTGTTCTTCGTTCTCTGGTTCTAACCTTTCTAACAAAACCTACACGAGATCACATAGGACCGCTCAAGCAAGAACTCAGACAAAACGTTAAAGGCACCAAGTCTATATATTTATCTATTCAACGCAAATCCGTACGAACTGATCCAGACCAACATTTTCCATCAGAAATCCATCGCAAACCCTTGATCTGTTAGAATTCCTAAGGGATTCTTCTGTTTGGAATGCAGGATACGAATTCTTACCGTGAAGATACGTAGGTTCAATTTGAAAACTATTTTGTACTTGGTTCTTGAATTATTGAGTTGGTCATTCAACATTTCTACTTTGCTTCTTTTATCTGCTCTTGTGCTTAATAACTTATCCTCTCTATAAAACCAACCTGAGAAAAAGAAGCAACTATTCATATATTAAATCATATTCTCTCTAGTATTCTTCAAATTCTCAAAACCAAAGTCCTGTCTGATCTTGTCATTCTTCTTGGCCAATATTTACTATTTTCCTTGTGCTTTAAGCAACCAAAAAGGTGGGTCATGTCATGTAATACTCTGTTTAAGTCTGGGAATCTCACCGCCAGTTTCCCTTTCTGGGGAGCAGCTCGACGCCAAAATTTTGGCCATCCTTCTTTTGGGCTTCTATGCATTAGACCACCAAATTCGACTTCTCTAATTATCTCAGACCTGATGTACAGTGTTCTTAAAGTAAACAACACAACTAATACTCTTAAATTAGTAAGAGAAGACTACTCAGGTTCATTTTGCTCAGCTTCATTCAGCAGCGCTATGTTCACTCCTGAACTCTTAGTGCTTTTGCCGGACTACAAGACCCTATATGCCTTCTACCTCTGCAACGGTCGTATTCACTATCCTGCAAATTTTACATGTCCAAATTCGGTTGGACATTCGGTTTTTGGCTCGATGTATCAGAATGATTCGTGTAAGTTCAAGAGGCAAAAGGACTCAAACAAGATGATTTTATTCCATTGAAAGAGATGGCTATAAAAAGCTACTTTTTATATAGCCATCCTCATCCTTGGATGTTTTCTCTGTATCAATATCCGAAAAAGAGAAAGTTCATATTATCACTACAAGAAAACAAGATAATTTATAACCAAAGATTTTTGACCAATTTTATATTATTATCGATTTTTTTACCAATTGTCATCAAAAATATGTTAAAAATTATATTTGACCACTTTTACTTTCTTATTCTTAATGTGGTCAAAATTCAATTTTTTCTAGTAGACACACCGTAACCGTAAGGCGTTGATACAACTAAAACAGTACAGTTATGCAGAAGTGAAAAAAACTACAAAATCAGTTTCACATTCAGTTAGGAAAGGAGGATTTGGAACTGTCTATGGAAGAAACCTCTGTGATGGTCGTAGGGTTGCGGTGAAAATTTTGAAGGATTTTAAGAGCAATGGTGAAGATTTCATTAATGAAGTTGTAAGCATGAGCCAAACATCTCATATTAACATTGTTTCTTTGTTCGGTTTCTGTTATGAAGGGTCCAAGAGAGCAGTTGTGTATGAGTTTCTAGAAAACGGATCTCTTGATTAGTTCATATCAAGCAAGAAGTTATTAAATATGGATGTTGGTACACTATATAGAATAGCTTTAGGTGTTACTCGAGGACAATGTTATTGTGACTACAGTGTTGAGGAACTTTTATCTTGTCAAGAACTTTCGACTGTTAGTTTTGTCATCTGGATCATATGTGCAACTGGTTTAATATGTTAACATGCGTATATCGACTAGCGTCTTTTATGTTCAACATTATTGTGAATTTCTTAGACTTTGTATGGCTAAAATTTTTGAAGTAGTTTTTGATTTTTGTATCTAAACAATTAGTTTTTCACCATTCAAGTTTTTGATAAAACACGTGTTCTAGAATTCTAGAATTCAAGTTTTTGAATTTTTTGAATCTAAAAGTGTTTTTTTTTGTTAGATTCTAGAATTCTAAAATTCAAGTTTTTGAATTTTTTAAATCTAAAAGTGTTTTTTTTTCTTGTTAGATTCTAGAATTCTAAAGTTCAAGTTTTTGAATTTTTTGTTTTTTTAGAAACTATACAAACTAGTTTTTAGGAAATCAATGTTGACTATTCTAAAAACAAAAACTCAGAAATTAAAACCAAAATCTAAAATCCAAATTTGTCCAAAAACTAAAAACAAAATCGAAAAACTATTTTAAAAAAAAACAGTATGCATTCGTAGCCTAGAAAACTGAAAGCTACGAAATACTCTTTTAATAAAATATTTAAAAATATAGAGTTCTGGATTGTATTAATGAACTTTTTAATACGTTAACAAGTAACAACACTTTCCACAATGACTCGTTCACAAAAGCTATGAATGGTTTTCTTTATTCAATAAAAAATATATCCTTTATTCTTTTCTACTAAAGATATGTTCAATTTGAAGAGATACACAGGTTCTTGACAGTCAAAATTAAGAGACTGTTCTACTTGAATGATTGACTTGGTCATTCATTTCCACTTTCTTCTTTATCTGCTTTTATGCTTTCAATTATTTATCTTCTCTATACAAACCAACCTCAAAAACGAAACAACTATTCAGATATCAATCATGTTCTCTTTAGTATTCTTTAGATTCTCAAATCCCAATTGTCGTCTGATCTTGCTCTTCTTCTTGTCCTATTTTCACCATCTTTCTTTTGCTAGAAGTCAACTAGAACGTAGGATATGTGATACTCTGTTTAAGTGTGGGAATCTCACCGCTGGTTTCCCTTTCTGGGGAGTGGCTCGGCCCCATTCTAGTGGACATCCTTCTTTAGATCTTCACTGCAACAAACCATCTAATTCGACTTCTCTAATCATCTCAAGTATGATGTACCGTGTTCTCGAAGTAAACATCACAACTAGTACTCTTAAACTAGTAAAGCAAAACTTTTCAGGTTCATTTTGCTCAGCTTTATTTAGCAAAGCAACGTTGACTTCTGAGCTCTTTTAGCTTTCGCTGGATTACAAGACCCTCTCCGCTTACTATCAGAATGATTTGTGTGGTGAGAGTTTCAACATCACCGTTCCCAAAGATTATGCTCCAGAGGAGGAAGCTTTGAATGTAACCAAATTGGAAAGTGTTCTTAGAGAAGGATTCGAGGTGAACCTAAGGATTGATTAAAGAGCATTCAAGAATGTACTTCTGCTGGTGGATACTGCGTCTACGAGGGTGCAACTCCTGTCTGTTGCAAGAGAAACTCAACATCGGAAGTCAATTGCAATCCAATAATTCCATGTGGATCTTGTGGTAAGTTTCACAAGATAATTCTAATAATCCAGTAATAGCAATACATAATTCAAATAGTTTCATTCTCCTTTCACATATATTTAGAATTATTATCAAAATTTCTAAGCATTTCCTCTGTACATTTCATTAATCTGCTCCTTCATTTCTTTTTCTATTCAGGTGATCATCACTCCAAACGAAAGTTTTTAATCTCCAACACGCAATCCGCGTTTGTCAAAGGGAGATTGCTAGTCGAGAATGTCCTGCTAGCAACAGAGATGTCTCAATGTTTTGGTAGGCAACACATAAGTTCAAGGGGGGTTCTCAAGGTTGACCTTTGAAAAGCTTTTGATAGTGTCAACCGGGAATTCTTACTCTTTGTTCTTCACACTGCTGGTTTTCCTGCAAAAGTGGTCAATTGGATCTCTCAATGTCTCACGACAACTTCCTTCTCTATTAATGTGAATGGTGAGCTATGTGGCTTCTTTAAAGGTACAAAGGGTCTAAGACAAGGAGACCCCTTGTCACCGTCACTCTTTGTTATAGCCATGGAAGTTCTCTCAAGCTTATTAAACGAGCAGTTTAGGTTGGGAAGTATAAAGTATCATCCGCTTGGTCGTCAACCATCTATTACCCATCTCGCCTTTGTCGACGACTTAATGATCTTATGTGATGGTACAGAACACTCTTTGAGAAATGTAGCCTCGGTCCTAGACAGTTTCAAGAATCTCTCAGGTTTACACATGAACAGACAAGTCTACTCTTT
This sequence comes from Lepidium africanum, assembly GCA_900406405.1. Taxonomy (NCBI): domain Eukaryota; kingdom Viridiplantae; phylum Streptophyta; class Magnoliopsida; order Brassicales; family Brassicaceae; genus Lepidium; species Lepidium africanum. Next base: position 31,471 of record OVAX01001425.1, on the reverse strand, counting down.
TCGTTGCTGGGTTATCCCAAGCAGATTTGGGCCGTGTTGAACAATTGGGTTTCCAAATGGGGGAGTTCCCGGTGAGGTATTTAGGTCTGCCACCTATGCATAGGAAACTAAGGAAGAATGACTACTCCCCTCTCATTGATATGGTCAAGAATAGATTGAATAGCTGGTCAGTCAAGATACTCTCCTTTGCAGGTCGGGTTCAACTCCTCTCTTCGGTCATTTATAGCATGGTTAATTTCTGGTCATCAGCTTTTGTTGTCCCAATTGGTTACCTCAAAAAGATCCAAAGCTTGTGTACAAGGTTTTTATGGGCTGGATGTTTGGACAAGAAAGCTAGCACCAAAGTAAAATGGCAAGACTTGTGTCTTCCAAAAAACGAAGGAAGATTAGGATTAAGGGATTTTGTTGCCTGGTCCAAAACGTTACAGTTAAAGCTAATATGGCTCCTTCTAACCTTTAGTGGCTCTCTATGGGTTGCTTGGATGCACTCTCACATGCTAAAAAACCAGTGTTTCTGGTCTACTAAGCCACATCCAACATTGTCTTGGATTTGGAAGAGTTTGCTTAAATTACGGCCTCTAGCTCGTAGTTTCATCTCCAACACGGTTAGATCAAGTGCTAATACTTACTATTGGCATGACTCTTGGGCTATGGAGGGGCCACTTACTAACCTTGTAGGAGAGGAGGGTCCAAGACTGATGGGCATTCCGATTGATGCAAAGGTCTCCCAAGCAACTAACAATGGTCATTGGAGGTTGCCTTCATCAAGAAACAGGTATGAGGGACTGCAGCAGCTATCACTCTTGCTTAATAACATTCTGATTCCTATGGACTCAGCTGGTTCGGATGTAATTCAGTGGGGAGCAAATGGAAAATCTCATGACTACTTTTCAACAAAGGAAACATGGGAGACTTTAAGACCAAGAGCACAACCAAGAAATTGGTACAAAGCTGTATGGTTTAACAAGGGAATCCAAAAGCATTCCTCCACGTTCTGGTTGGCAACCCTTGACAGACTTTTGATGCGATCCAGATTGATAAGCTTAGGCTATACTATAATCTTCTATGTGTCTCTTTTCTCGCAGGCACCCGAGACCAGAGACCATATCTTCGTTCATTGCTCTTACACTCAGCAGATTTGGAGACTAGCTATGCAGAGGCTTAAACAGCCAACTCACATCTTCTTCAATTGGACAGCCCTCATCTCTTGGCTTCAAGGATACTCACGACGACTCCCTTCAACACTTAAGAAACTCGTGGCTCAAGTTGTGATCAATTTCACCTGGCAAGAAAGGAACATACGGGTACACACGGACACTTCCTCTTCTTCCGAGCAAGTTTTCGCACGATTGGATAGACTGATCAAAGACACTCTCTTAGGCCACAAATCGACTAAGCAGCTCCGAGGCCTTTTCTCTAAATGGTTTGGAAATTAATCACCCCTGATTTTGTGTTTTCTAGATTGGCTTGTTTAATTTTTTTTGTAAGCCTTTCAAGCAACCCCTTTTAAACTAAACTCTGTAAAACCTGGTTCATTGATAAATATATTTACCGTTATCAAAAAAAAAAAAAAAAATCTTTTTGACTTTTCATAACTTTTATTTTATGCAATCTAATTTCTTTTCTTTTCTTTTCTTTTGAATCAACTAGAATTTTGGATTGTACAATACGGTTCTTGATTTGCTTAATTATCTTTTTTCTTATGAGAACTCTTTATTTTCCTTTCCTAAGAAAACCATTGAGTTTCAACCTTTCAACATAGTATTGCTTAAAACAAAAACAAAGAGAGTTTTTTTTTTCCCGCAAGTCAATCGAAATTCAAACTGTAAAGAGTTTGAACTGACATTTTTCTCATGGCATTGCTTATACAGGTTACTATAAAATGTCGAAAATCGGTAGGTGTCTATTCTTTTAATTTCAATAAATTAAAGTTGTATTAGTATTTATACTGGAGTATTATCTTCCTTTTTTTATTAATTATATAAGTATATTACCTTACGACGTCTTTTTTTTAATTGTCTCTACGCATCGGAGTAGCTTGTGGATTCTTGGGTTAGTTTCTGACCAGATGTGGTTCGAACTGTGTTAGAACTTTCAATAACTTGCTATGTTCTGTTTCTTAGGTGTAGTTGTAATAGGCGGTAGCATATTCAAGGTAAGGTCATTAGGCCTTAAGAGAAGAAAAGTTTCAAATCATCGAGACCCTAATCTAAAGGCGCTACTACAACTAAAACAGTACAGTTACGCAGAAGTGAAGAAAAATAAAAAATCATTTTCGCATATAGTTGGGAAAGGAGTGAAATTGTATGGCAAAGGAAAGAACACAAGCTTCGATCGGAAAGCACCGATCCAAACGCTTGATTCATTTTATTACTATAAAATTTTCTACAAAATTCTTATATTAGTTGGCTACAACTCCTTGACCAACTCAAAACGAAAACGCTAAAACTTCAATAATGGTTTCCTTGAGTTTTTCTCTCTTCAACCTTAACTTAAACTCCCACAAAAACTCTAGAAGTGTTAGTCGGCTCTACACACCTCTATTCCTTTTTATATTTCGAAAAACTAAACTTAGAATTTTTCCAAATCACCTAGAAACGGAAACCTCTCAAGTTATGGTAGTTTTCCATTCATGACACATATTTGTCAAGTCTAGCTATAGCTCCCTGTCTCTTGATTGATCCTTGCTCATCACGTCTTGACTTCCGTTAGACTTCCCGCTCCATTTTGCAAATTTCTTTGATCCTGACTTGAATGCCACGTATCTTCAATCTCCTCTTTTTTAGCTCAGTTTGATAGTCAAACATACCTATCTCAAAAACATAGACACTAGTGCACAGAGACATAACAGCATAAACCCCATTCAAAGCAAAACAACATTTTTACCAAAAGAACATTCAGTGTTTCTTAATTGAACAAAATACATTGCTCCTCAAAACAAACAACTGGAAGCTGCAATCAAAATAGTCTTAGCAGCCACATTAAAAGAACCAAAAGGTTTGATAGAGGAAGTTTATCCAAAAGAACAAACGCCAAAAAAAAAATTAAAAGATTATAGCTAAACTTCTGAGCTCCCCCATGAATCAGGCATCAGACTCTGAGTTATCTCCCCCTGTTTGACAGCATAACTGAGTTAAAAACAATAAGTGTAGATGTCAAAACGATGTCAAGGAATAGAAACACTTACCTGGTGTGAGTAAGGATTCCAACAGCTGAATAACTTGCATTATCACTTGCTATGTGTGATCAGCATAGGGAGCTGTTTGACTCATTGATACAGGCACTTTACCAACATGAGTAGATGTTTTCTTCTTCTCTTTGGCTGATGTCTTTTTGACATATTTCTGAGCTCGTGGAGGTTTAACATCTCTGTCAGTCCTAACCGATATTGGATGTTGTTTTGAAAGCAAGTTGAAGAGAAGACTCGGGTAAGGCAGCCAGAACTTGGAGTCAGGGTTTTGAGCTACCTCTAGTACGTGATCAAATACAATTTTTCCAAAACTGAAAGGCAAACCATTGAGAAGCTTTTATAGAATCCTAGCCCATTTCTTGTTCACATAAGACTCGTTGTTTGTGGGATACCAGTTTCTATAGCAGATTTTGTAAAGAAATATGAACTCTGCAATGAAGGATGAAGAGAGGATGCCCTTCCAGGTTGTCACAGCATCATGAGTGAGATACGCAGCAATTTCATCATTAGAGACATAAACCATCTTTTCTTCTGTTGCAGAGTCGTTGGTATCTGACAATCCAAATAGAGCATTGACCAGAGATGAAGAAAACTCAAAATCTAGACCTCAGAGCTGAACCTTCACAATCTTTTCAACGATGGGAGTTGATGGTAAGACAGCAAAAATTCCAAGGACTAATTCACGATCATAGGGAAAAATGTCTGTTACCGTACGCATTAAACTAGCACTTTCCACAACATCCTTAATCAATTCATCTTCATCAAATTCAAAGACCTTTTCTTCTAAGATCTTCTTCCGAGTAGAGAAAATGTGGTACCTTTCCTGTATCGATGCAGATTTCGGAGGCACTTGATCAGCTTTTTCACATTTCACAAATGAGGTTGACGCCTTTGATGACTTCGGTCGCTTGCTGGGAGGTTCATCGATCTGAGGTTGCTGGCGTTGGTGAAGCCGTGACGAGATCAGTGGTATTGATGCAGCTTTCTTGTCAGGATGAGGGAATTCTGGTACATCGGCCAAATTCACCGCTGGAGGATCACGATTTTGACTCGATTTGACTTTTTTTGGACCAGACTCTTTTCGTACCTGAAGCTGAGGGCTTTTGCTTGTCGTTGGCGAGGTAGGGAGTGAAATCAGAGTTTGTAGAGATGGAGGATCCTTAGCTGTTGCTTCCAATGACTGAGTTTCCTTCTTTTCCACTGACTGTTCTTCTTTCTTTGTACTTGCAGAGACTTGCTCTTTGATTTGAGAACCCTTGGCTTCCTTCGAGGGTTTCACCGTTGAAGATGACCCTTCATTACCTAGGGTTTTTGGCGATTTCTCCATTGGAGAGGACGATGAAGAGCTGTCCTTAGGTTGCGAAGTCGATGAGTGACCAACAAGATTGAGAGCAAAGACAACATCGATTTCATCTTTGGTTGAGAAGAGAAGAGATTTGTTTCTCAGAGAAGTGGAGAGGATTTCGTTGAAGGCAAGTGAGTGAAAGTTCTGTTTCTGATGAGAGGGTTGCAAACCTCGAAAAGGGTAAGGAAACCCTAAAAACGTTTTCCCTCTAAAACGAGCCGTTCACATTCTTCATCAATTTGGGCCCGTAAGATAGCCCACAATCTATTCATGTTAACTCATTTAGGCGAAATAGATCAAAAACACCAACACAGCCTTTACAGGCTAAACCACAGATAGGAATCCAGTCAGATAATCATGAAATCAGAGAACTAGTTTAGTGACCTAAGCCAAAATCAAACCATGTCAACCCTCGTTGATTAGAAATTAACTTTATTTACTTTGTACACAAAACTTAGACATACTTAGAACATTACCTTGAGTGTGTCACAACGACTTGTGTAAAGAGTCAACAGACGACTGGACTTATGGACATGTCATTGCACCGCCATCATCACAAGTCTATACCATACACTTGGTTGGGTCCTGTGACTAGTCTTTCACCAGGCATACCTTTATCATGTGTTTCGTGCAATACTCGGATCTTGTCACTGTGTCACATGCAGCTAGAATTTCCTTTGGAGAGATAGCAAGCTGTGTGCACCTTTATCAACTACTTATTCCCTTATATATATATATATATAAGCTACCTTTTAGGGGTACACACAGTATGGTGAACAGATCATTGCAGACTTTTATTTGAGCTCACTGTCCAACAGACAAATCATGAATATCACTTGATTTCTTAATTCTATGTATGTCTCACAGATCACTGTGCCAAGGTACGGCACAGTGCTGTATCAGGGATATCACTTGACTTCTCAATCAATTGATACAGTAGCTCTCCTCAGCTCTTTGACCTTCTGATTCATAGTAACATATCCCCAAATAAACTATAGACTCAGAACGGCATGACAGGTAGTTGTTTTCCACGGTGCACAAAACGAAGTATATACCATCGACTATTGAAATAAGCCGCACAACGAATGTTTTTCCTGTGTTCCTGTCAAAACCTTACACACTCGACAGCGACAATTAGATTTCATAAACACCAATGGTAGATCTCAAATGGATAAAGCGATTAAAATCTAATGGTTTTGTAAAAATATCAGCTAGCTGAAATTCAGTGTTCACATGATCTATGATGACTAGTTTCTCCTCAACTAGTTCTTGAATGAAATGATGTCTAATCATGATGTGTTTAGTTCAAGACTGCAACACTAGATTCTTAGCAATATTTATGGCACTTTGGTTATCGCAATGAATAAGTAAAGGTTCAGAGGGAGTACCATAGTCATCGACCATCTGTTTCATCCACAAGAGTTGAGTAAAGCAACTACCAAGGGAAATGTACTCGGCTTCAGCTGTGGACAGAGAAACACTGTTTTTCTTCCTGCTTAACCATGAGATTAGGTTGTTACCTATGAAGAAGCAACCTCCACTCGTACTTCTCCTGTCATCCAACGATCCTGCCCAGTCAGCATCATAGTATCCTACCAGACTACCGTTTGTGTCTTTGGTGAAGTAAATACCCAAAATGACAATATTCTTCACATACTTAATGATTCTTTTAACAGCCAGAAGATGTGACTTTTTAGGCTTGGCTTGATATCTAGCACATACCCCCACAGCATGACACAAGTTTGGACGACTGGCTGTCAAATACAGCAAACTACCAATCATACTCCTAAAGAGTTTTTCATCAACGTCTTCACCGGTTTCATCCTTTGATAACTTCTCTGTAGAGGCCAAAGGTGTTCTGGATCCTTTGCTCGATGATAGACCAAATTATTCCACAAGGTTTTTTGCATAAGTGCTTTAAGTGACAAAGATTGCCTCATCTGTCTATTTCACTTGAAGACACAAAAAGTAGCTTAGTTCACCACACATGCTCATTTCGAATTTCTGAGTCATAACCCTTACGAAATCATCCACCAACTTCTGGTTCGTAGACCCAAACACAATGTCGTCCACATATATCTGAACTACCATGAAGTCTGATTCGAAAACTTTAATGAACAGCGTTCTATCCGCATTTCCACGAGTGTACCCATTATTTGTCAAAAACGTTGCCAACCTCTTGTACCAGGCTTTAGAAGCCTGTTTTAGACCACATAAAGCTTTTTGGAGCTTGTATACATACTCAGGATGTTCTGGATTTTCGAATCCTTTGAACTACTCCACGTACACTTCTTCTTGCAGCCAACCATTTAAGAAAACGCTTTTAACATCCATTTGATAAAGCATGAACTTATGCTTATAAGCCATCTCAAGCAAAAATCAGATTGACTCAAGTCGTGCTACTGGAGCGAAAGTTTCATCAAAATCAATCCCTTCCACTTGTGAATATCCTTGTGCTACCAGACGAGTCTTACTGTGCACAACAACCCCATTTTCATCAATTTTTATTTTTGAAAATCAGCTTAGTGCCAATAACGTTTACTCATGGTCTTGGCACCAATTCCCACACATTGAGCCTTCGGAAATTCTCAATCTCATCCTACATTGACTCAATCCATAATTCATCTTGAAGAGCTTCTTTGTAGATTTTTGGTTCTGTCACAGAGACAAAACAGGCAAATTGAACCATCTCTGTATCTTTTCTTCCCCCCACAAGCTGTTTAAAGTTGATCTGTTTTCCTCTAGTGACTCTTCCGCTATGCAACTCACCAATTATATCTTGCTTGGAATGATTTATGTGAACTTCTGGATCAGCATGTCCTTTTACAGGTGTCTGTTCTTCGGATTTTGACATGCGAGTCTGTAATTCTTTCTCTTCAGAGGTTGAAGGAGCAATTTCCAGCAATGGTGTGGAGGAATCATCAAAGACAACATTCACGGTTTCTTGAACCACCATAGTCTGTTTGTTGTACACTCGAAATGCTCTGCTAGTCCCCGAATAGCCGAGAAACATACATGTGTTGCTTTTTGAGTCGAACTTTCCAAGTTGATCTTTATCATTTAAGATATAGCAGACACATCCAAACACATGGAAGTAGCTAAAAGTTAGTGGTTTGCCTTTCCACAGTTCATATAGAGTCTTGTTCGTACCTTTTTGAATGTACACTATGTTGGTGATGTAATAGGTAGTGTTAACAGCTTCAGCCCAAAAATGTTTTGCCACACCATTCCCATGTAACATAGCTCTGGCCATTTCTTGTAGACTCCTGTTCTTTCGTTCTACAACACCATTCTGTTGTCGAGTTCTAGGAGCCGAGAGTGTGTCACTGATTCTTTGTGTCCCACAAAATTGATCAAAAATGGTATTTTGAAATTCCCCACCATGATCACTCTATATAGCCTTGATCCCATTTCTCTCGTTCTTAAGCTGTAAGGCTAGGATTTTGAAACTGTTAAGAGTTTCGTTCCTCTCCTCATGAATCTAACCCATGTATATCGTGAGAAGTCATCAACCATTACCAGAATATATCTTTTACCACCCAGGCTAGTTACTTGAATTAGTCCCATCAGATCCCTATGAACCAATTCCAATAGAGTTGTGGATTTGACATCAGGAATAAATCGGTGTTGGGTCTTGACTTGCTTTCCCATGCTACACGGACCACACACAAACTCCTGTGTGTTTTGGAATTTGGTAAACCACTTACAACCTCTTGATTCAAGAGCTTCACCATTGTTCGATAATTCATATGACCTAGGGGTTGATGCCATACTTTTCCTTCACTTTCTTGCACAACACTCATGCATTTCTTCTCAGGAGTCCACATGTAACAATCATTTCCTGATCTAATCCTTTCGAGAACAACAACTCTTTGTGTGTTGTATGCCTTGCATCCAATTTTGGTGAATGTAACATCAAGGTCCATATCGCATAGCTGACTGATGCTAATGAGGTTCGCTTTTAGACCATCGACAAAGTAGACATTACTTAGTCTAGGTTGTGAAAGGCCATCCATATCTTCTTTTCCTTTGAGTTCACCTTTTGCACCTCCTCCAAAAGTAACTTTTCCTACTGACACCTTCTTGAAGTTTAACAAACTTTCTTCAGTCCATGTCATATGCCTCAAGCAACCACTATCAAAATACCAGCGATCAGTTCATATACCATTGAGAGTCTGATCAGCTATATATGCAACCTGACAATACAGATTCGTCTTGTTAACCCATGCTTTGTTAGAATGTCTAGTATCCCTATGATACTTCTGAAGATTGATGAGATAGTGGAGACATCTTTGAAATTTATAGCATTGAGATCTAATGTGTCCATATTTCCCATAGTACCAGCAATCAGGAAGAAAGTTTTGATAACCTTGATATTGGTTTCGGTTTTTTTCATCGTGACTATACCACTGATTCTGATTAAACCACTGCCTTTTACCAACCTTCTGTTTCTCCCCGAACCACTGTTGTTGACTGAACCTCTGCCTTTGACCATACCTCTGTTCCTGAGAACCCCTGTAATTTGGATGAACATGTCGTTGTCTGGTTGACCTCTGATTTTGACTCAAGGTTGAGTGATCTCGTCCTACCTTTGGAGTAATTTTCTGAGGAACTTCTTCAGCTGCTTGTCGTGATGACGAAGCTTTGTTAGTTTCACCTTCTTTGATGAACAAAATCTTGGCTTTTGTGTTTTCAGCACCAAAGTAACCTAAACCCCAGTTTGCTTTATCAGTTCTATGACATTGTAGAATTCTGTCAAGATCTTTCATAGCTCTTGACAGCATCTTGATGTTCTTTATTTGTTCCAACAACCGTCCTTCTAGCTCTCTATTCTTGGTTTCTTGAGACTCAATGTTTCTAGACTGATAATCTGTCCTTTCAACAACTTCTTCTTAGTCTCCAATGCGGTATTCTTTTCTGTTAGCTCCACAAGCTTTTTACAGATAATCTATAATTCATCAGCAGGTGACAGACCTAAGTCTTCTTCATCTTCTGTATCTTCATCAGTATCAGAGGTTTGAGCAACATAGTTCACAAGAGCTTGACTTGCATTCTCTCCTCCAACCATGGCATTTCTGTCATCTGGCAACTCAACCACACTGAAATTAGCAAAGTAAGACTCAAGACCATTGGTTCCATCCTCATCCTTTGTGTCACTTTCACTCCAACTCAAAAGAGCATTCTTGTCCTTTCGCCTGAATGAACTAACATAGTCCGACTTCATATGACCAAAACCTTGACACTCGAAACATTTCAGAGTCATCTTCCTTCTGATTGTCGGACAGTCAGCTTTGAAGTGTTCGAATCCTTGGCACTCAAGACATTGTTTGTCAAACATCTGTTGAACTTTATCAGGAGTCTGTCTGGCTGACACATGATTGTCTCTTTTCTGTCCCCTTTCAAACTTCCTTATATGCTTCTTCATAATCAGTCTCATTTGATCCTCAAGATCAGATATTTGTGGCCTCGGTTTCTCGTCCACCAACAGAGCAACTCCTTTACCATGATGCGGTTCTACTCCTTTGTTGAGTTGGATCTCATATGCCTGCATCATACCAACTACCCTTGCAAAACTCATATAGTCATAATTCTGGGTTACCTCCAGATTAGATTTGTGTCCGTGAAATTTGGGCGGAAGACAGCGCAAATCTTAACCAGTTTCTTGTCTTTGTATGTTTTACCCAAAACCAAAGCTTCATGAGCCAGAGTGCTGAGCCAACTGCTGAAAGCTTGAATCGTCTCGTGTTCATCCATTGTAAGAGCTTCAAACCGGGTGGCTAACATATCAATCCTAGTTCGTTTCACACTGGATGTTCCTTCAAATGACACTTGCAATATGTCCCACGCCTCCTTAGCCGTAGTACAACCTTGCACCTGATTGAACTGATTTGGAGCTAGAGTATTAAATATTGCCTATAGGGCCTTGGAGTTGTATTTCGATTCAACATTTTCTTCTGTTGTCCAGCTTTTCCTTGGGTTTGGTAAAAGTTCCTCACCATTCTTTACCATCGGTGGTGTCCATCCATCCTCAATAGCTCCACAAGCCTCCTCGTCAATACCCTTGATAATTTGCTTCATTTGAACCTTCCAATGGCCATAGTTATTTGGATCCAATACAAGTGGCTCACGGACTATTACTAGCTGCTGTTTCCCTTCCATACTTTCTGTCGGATCTCACCTGATTAGGTTAGGTGATCTACTCTAATACCAATTGAAATTGTATGGCAAAGGAAAGAACACAAACTTCAATTGGAAAGCACTGATCCAAACGTTTGATTCGTTTTATTAATATAAACTTTTCTACAAAAGTCTTATTTTAGTTGGCTACAACACTTTGACCAACTCAAAACGAAAACGCTAAAACCTCAACAATGGTTTCCTTGAGTTTTTCTCTCTTCAACCTTAACCTAAGCTCCCCTAAAAACTCAAGAAGTGTTAGTTGGCTCTACACACCTCTATTCTTTTTTATATTTCGAAAAACTAAACCTAGAATCTTTCCAAATCACCTAAAAATGGAAACCTCTCAAGTTATCGTAGTTTTCCATTTCTTCATGACACATTTGTCAAATCTAGCTACAGTTCCATGTCTCTTGATTGATCCTTGCTCATCATGTCTTGACTTCCGTTAGACTTCCCGCTCCATTTTGCACATTTCCTTGATCCTGACTTGAATGCCACACATCTTCAAGAAGGATTTGGAATTGTCTACAGAGGAAGTCTAGGTGATGGTCGTAAGGTTGCCGTGAAAATATTGAGAGGATTTAAGAGCAATGGTGAAGACTTCATTAACGAAGTCGCAAGCATTAGCCAAATATCTCATATCAACATTGTTTCTTTACTTGGATTCTGCTATGAGGGATCCAAAAGAGCAATCGTGTATGAGTTTCTAGAGAATGGATCTCTAGATCCGTACATATCAAGCAAGAAATCATTGCATCTAGATGTGAGTACTCTATACAGAATCGCTCTAGGTATTGCTCGGGGACTCGAGTACTTGCACCATGGGTGCAAAACAAGGATTGTGCATTTTGATATCAAACCTCAAAATGTATTGCTATATGACAATCTCTGCCCTAAAGTCTCAGACTTTGGTCTTGCCAAGCTATGCAAAAAAAGAGAAAGCATCTTGTCATTGTTAGACGCAAGAGGAACAATAGGTTATATTGTGCCCGAGGTGTTTTCAATAATGTATGGCAGAGTCTCTCACAAGTCAGATGTTTATAGCTATGGAATGTTGGTCCTCGAGATGATTAGAGAGAAGAATTAAGAAACAGTAGAATCCACCATTTCTAACTCAAGTTCATCTTATTTTCCAGATTGGATCTACAAAAACCTACAAAATAGAGAGCATACATGGAAATACGGCGATTAAATAACAATAGAAGAGAAAGAGATTGCAAAGAAGATGACATTGGTAGCTTTATGGTGTATTCAGCCATGTCCATCAAATCGTCCACCAATGAATAGAGTTATTGAGATGATGGAAGGAAGTTTGGATGCTCTTGAAGTCCCTCCTAAGTCTTCGTTTCATGTTTGTCCAATGCCTCTTCCAGAACCTTCTTCGCTTTCAGAAGAGAATTCAAAGTCTACCGAAGTATAGTTATGATCCAAAACTCACGAGATTCCATCATATACTTAGTGTAGCTAATCAAGATATTTTATTGTAGCTAAAGAAATTTTTTTTATGTTAATAAAATGTTTTGAAGGATCTTTTCTTTCTTGTATGTGACACATAAACGTGTCAAAAATTTCCTCATACGAATAATTGAGTACCTGAAAAAGTGAATATATTTTTTTTTGACTTGATTGTGAATTTGTTAGATGTCATCAGGCCATAACGAGTTTCATTCGTCGTATTTTGGATAGTTTAGGCTTTGAAATATAGGACCCTGATAGAACCAAATTGTAGTTCAATTCAAAACTTAGACATATTTTCTGGATATATATATATATATATATATATATATATCAATAATCATATTTGAATATATGTATTCATTTATTATAATTTAAGAGTACACATATAATGAGATATTAATCAGTAATGATCGGACTGGATATGGGAGAAGCAAAGTAACGGCAGCAACAAAAGATATCAATGTGAAGACCAACTATGAAATTTTGACAATAGCCTCTTCGGTAACCTTTGGATATGCATTTTCTATTGCATTCTTTTGTGTTATTACAACCCTTTGTACACTCTCCTGTTTTCAATCATAAACAAATTCATCAGCGAGATTTCAAGAAAATAAAAACTATTTTAGGTTGTAAATTGTCAAAGAAACTCGACTTTTTAAGATAATATAAGAACAAATTTTAATGTAATACTTACAAGAGTGAATGGAAACTTTTAAAACCAAAAATATATATTTGATATAATATACCACGTAATTAACAAATAAATGTGTTACCAGAAATTATAGGCATTATGATGAGCACAATCATTAGCAATGTAGGTAATAGAGGAGAAGGGAATCTTTTGGTTGTCATTTTGTTATGAATTATTCTAAACGATTCAACAACAACTTCCTTAGGTCTCAGGAGAAGAAAACCTATTAAAATGGATTATAGTCATTGTTAAAACAAAATAAATAAATAAACAAATAAACAAATAAATAAAATCTGGTATAACAAGAACATCTCTTATTTACTTTATCGCTTATAAATAAACAAATAATTAGAGTCATATTTCTAAGATAACTAACCTTTTATCTTTGCAATATATTTATAGTTACTGAGAATAAACATATATGTAGACATAATGCATATATATATAACAGAATTTTTCATATTACGTAATGAAGTTTCCATAAAAGACATTTTGTTTTATAGTTCTATTTGGTTAGACAATGTTTTTAGTCAAAGGGTTTGTATAATTAATTTGTTTTCTATTTGAGATTAGTGCAATTCAAAACTTAAGGAGCAATGTAATAAGTTAATAACTAAGAGCTTACTATTTCAGATGAAGTCCTTTCTTCATTTGTATATAATGTCTTATAATCAAACACATTACATAGTTTCATAATCTTATCCAACCCGGCAGATTCTTGACATTTACGATTACTCCCTCGATTTCTAATTTGCTCAGGGACTTGAGTACCTGCAACTAGTTTGATATTAGATTATGAGCTTTTACCTCAAAACTAATTAGCAATGAGTGGAGATACTCATATCTTATATATACTAGTTAGATACTCTTCGTACTTCCGATATGTGATAATATTCTCTAATACGCCCCTTCGAGATAATGACTCTTTGGCCATTGATCTCGACATGTTTTAGGATGAATCGACGGCACCAATTTTGGGTATGGATTATCAATTATTGGACTAACTTTGGGTTGGATCGGGTTGGATAGCGTGGATCGTGGGTTCTAATATCATATTAGATTATGGGCTTCCAAAACCATTTTGCAATGAGTAAAAAGACTCATATCGTATATCTACTAGTTAGGATCCCTTCCAACTTCTGATGTGCGATATTATTCCCTAATAGTTGATGTGAAAAACGTAGATAGTACAAAACTGAAAGATGAGTTCAGGTTAATGTTTGGTCACTGGAAACACAAGACTAAGGAACTTGAATCACAGCTGGAGAAACAGAGAATAAGTTATCAGAATTTAAGGATGAAGGTACTGAAACTAGAGTTTTGTCTACAAGAAGCTAGAGTCAGGCAAGAAAGCTGCAGAGGAAAGGAGACAGAATAGACGTTGAGATCAAGGAGATAAGAAATCTGCTGTCAAAGACACCAATCATTTATGCACAATCAGTGTGGGGTCAAGTGGGAACTCATGAAAGAAGGAAGTGTTGTAAAAGTGGACAGATTATATGGTGCATAAAGGGAAGGACAGAGAAAACAGATTCTTATTCATGCAAGGTGTTTGATAGAGGAAGAACACAAGTGAAGAGAAAGAGTACAATGAAATTCAACAAGGATTGGAGATTTAAATACAACTGTAGAAAGAACATGAGGACTCGTGGATGAGAGTGGTGGATCGGCAGCAAAAATTTCCACACTATCAGCATGAGGGCAAGCTGAATTTCGGGGCGGGGGTATTGATAGGTCCATTTGGTCATAAGTCAAAGCTACTTTACTTTCTGTAAAATACTCGGTTTATTATATGAGTTTGTTAGGCATTTTTGTGGCATGATGATTGTTGAGGGGGATATATAGAGCCTGAAAATTTAGATTGCTCTTATTTTCTGAGGATCTGAGCCTTATTCTTTCTTGATGAATAATTCCAGATTTCCAATTTGATTGTATAACAAAGATGATAGAAATGACAAGAGATGTTTCATCTATTTAGAAACATAGGGAGTATCAATTATCATATTTGAATATATGTTTTTCATTTAATATAGTTTGAGAGAACACATAAAATGAGATATTAATCAGTAATGGTTGGACTGGATATGTGAAAATCATAGTAACTGCAGCAACAAAAACTTTCAATGTGGATGTCGGAAACAAGACAATGTTTTGAAGAAAAAAGAAAAATCACATTTCTCTCCTCCTCCCGTTTCTCTCCTCCGAGCAAATCTTTGAAGACGGCGATCTCCTCTTCCGGCGGCCTCCGTGGGAAAGGGGACCCCCGGTGTCTCCTCTTCTTCCTCCACCTCTTCTCTTACTCCACCTCGAACCGATGCGCCTTAGATCTACACTCTCCGCCACCTCCGGTTTTTCCTCTATAAGCAGCTCCGCCGAGCACCGTAGGCGGCGCTTCGTTGGATCTCTCTTCTGTTGGCTCGCTTGAGGATGGTGTGGCCACGATGAGTTTTCCAACTTGCTCTGCCATGTCCTCGCCGGTGGAGTGTGCTGCTACAGCGTCTCCTATACTCCTCCATCCCGCCGAGACTAGCTTCTAGCTCCACGGTCTTATCTCCGCCGTGTGGTTGGTGGTCGAGCTTGTCTCCCGCCTTGGCCGTGAGGTTGGTGGTTAAGCTTGGCTCCCTCCTATGCCTCTGTTTGCCACCGGATTGGTCTTGTCGGAGTTCAGGTTTGGTTTCTCTTCCCTTCACCTGGTTCGTTTCAGGTTTGTAGTCTCCTAGGTTCGGTACGAGGACAACAGAGTCTAGGATGTGCTCTCTCTAGCTCGTCTCCGGTTTAGGGTAGAGTCTTGCTTGATTAGGAGGTGTGGTGGTTAGTTCCGATCTGGTTCATGTAGGTTTGGGGTTCTTGATGTTGTTTCGTCTCGATTGTGCTCCCGTCGAGCTGTCTCACCGTGTCTGGCTGGCAGAGATCTCGCCCAGCTAGTTTGTGGGTTCAGTTGTCCTAGTTCAGGTCTTCTTGCGGACTGGTCCTTTTAGCTAGGCGCTTTGTCTGAACATCGAGGTTAATCTATCGGACTAGGTAGCTTGAGGCATTAATCTCCATAAAGATAGTCTTGCGATCAGATTGTTGAGTCTACGCTCTTTGCCTTCCTGGTGTTGTCTCTCCTCGTGTTTTAGTTTGTTGTTGTGTATTTTTCATCATTGCTGTAGTCTTTTTCTTTCTTATGCTTTCTTCGTCTTCCCTGTATTCTGTCGAAAACTTGAAAATGGTAAAAATATACGATCTTACATTTCTTACCAAAAAAAACAAAAACTTTCAATGTGAATAATGGGACGATATACTAAGAAATATTTTAGGTTGTAAATTGTCAAAGAACCTAGAATTTTAAAGATAACTGAAGTACAAATTTTAAGAATTTATAACATACAATTGTGTAACCAGAAATTATAGGCATCACGATAAGCTCAATCATCAGCAACGAAGGTAGAAGAGAAGGAAATCTTCTGGTTGTCATTGTAATATTTGTATACCTTACAGAGAATAAATTGTGGTGGTTACCTTTATATAGACATAGATACATACACACATATATACATATACACTAGATATTCCATATTATGTAATGAAGTTTCCATAACAGATATTCTGTTTTATAATTTTATTTCGTAAGATAATGATTTTAGTCAAAAAGCCTTGTTTATTAATTAGTCTCCATTTGATATTAGTCTTCGTTCTGTAAGCTATGGTCCTATGATCAAAATTTAAACACATTTACATAGTCTTTTTCTTTTTGTTTTATATTTTGGTCGAAACATACTCTTTTCCAAAGCTGCAGATTCTTGAATTATATATTAGAAGCTTTGCCATTGAATTAAAATGTGAAATTGGATGTATATTTTGTGTGTAGTGATCAAGTGGGTTTAGGTAGCTTAAGTTATAAGAAAATCAATTTCCAGAAGATCACAACTTGATCAGGACGATGATAAGGTAAAGAAGCAAGAGTTCTAAATAGAAAAGCTTGAGACAAAGACAGAACAGAGAACCAATAAATGGACAGACAAATCATTTTGTTCATCAGTTGAAGGAATTGATTTAGATCCCGTTAACTCGTCATTATATAATTTTAAACAAATCATCTTCAATAGATGTAAGAAAAGTCAACTAATTTAGTTCTTTACGCTTCTTCCATCTATTTCAAAGTCAACTAAAGTCTGCTCTTTTAGTTCAAGTTCTCATCTTTTCTGGTTTCAAAAACACAGCAAAACCATTCTCACATCTCATGGAGTGTTTATTATCCATGAGATCTCTAGTTACTGGGTTTTGTCTGAACTTGTTATTCTTGTTTTATAATCTTCCTTGTACTCTAAGCCAGCAAGAACCAAGTGGCTTTTGTGAATCTCCGTTTCAGTGTGGCAATATCACCGCCGGTTATCCTTTTACGGGACAGAAACGCAATTCATTCTGTGGTGACCCTTTTCTTGAACTTATCTGCAACAAAAGCTTCAACACAACTTCTCTTATGATCTCAGGTCATAACTACAGTGTCCTCCATATAGACAACAAAACCAACATTCTTAGACTTTCAAGACAAGACTTCTCTATCCCTTTCTGCTCTGCTTCATTCTCCTCCACACCTTTGCCTTCAGATCGTTTCCAGAATTTACCTTCCTACAAAAGCCTCAGAGTGTTCTATGCTTGTGACCCTCGCCGCCATTTCCTTGGAAATTTCACATGTCCAGTGAAAGGTCTTGGCTCCGTGATTCAAAACTCTACGTATGGCAAACTTTGTGATGAAAGTTTCACTGTCACAGTTCCTACGAGTTTTGTTCCAGAGGAAGAAGCTTTGAATTTGACACATTTAGAAAGTGTTCTGAGGAATGGATTTGAAGTGAAGCTGAAGATAATGAATGATGTATTCTGTCAAGAATGTTTATCCTCAGGTGGACTCTGTGGCTCCCAGTTGTCCAGCCCGGTTTGTTGCAGGAACATAACAAGATCAGGAGCCAGATGCCATACTACCGCTATGTCTGGTGGTAAAGTTACTAAATCTTGAATTTCACTTAATCAATGAATACTGTGTATCGTTATATATTATGTATTTAATCTTGTTTATTGGTCATTTACATCTTGCAGGAACGAACATCAAGAATAGCTCCATACTGTTAATAATCGGTGCAGGTCAGTTTTGTTTGGTCACAAATATATCGTTTCGAATAGTGCTCTTAGTTCATTTCGGTAGAACATATGTCTTTACAACGCAGTGCCTGAGAAGTTTAATCATAAACCAGGAATATTTTGCAGTTGCAGGGTCAATACTTGCAGTATTTGCAATGATGATTCTAGCGTTCTTGTTCTGGGAGAGAAGGAAAAAAAATGCTCAGAGAGATCAAAACCTTGATGCGCTTGTAGCCCTGAAACGTTATAGTTATGGACAAATCAAGAAAATTACAAAATCATTTACAGAAGTAATTGGACGAGGAGGATTTGGAACTGTATATAAAGGGAATTTAAGCGATGGTAGTAAAGTTGCAGTGAAGGTTTTAAAGGATTCGAAGGGAAATTGTGAAGACTTCATTAATGAAGTAGCAAGCATGAGTCAAACATCTCATGTTAACATTGTTTCTCTGCTTGGTTTCTGCTATGAAGGATCCAAAAGAGCTATTGTATATGCGTTTCTCGAAAATGGGTCTCTGGATCAGTTCATATCTAAGTCAGGGGATCTAAATGTGAGTACACTATATGGAATCATGTTAGGTGTTGCTCGGGGACTTGAGTACCTGCACTATGGTTGTAAAAAAAGGATTGTGCATTTCGACATTAAACCTCAAAATGTTTTGTTAGATGACAATCTCAGAGCCAAAATTTCTGACTTTGGCCTTGCTAAGCTCTGCGAGAACCAAGAAAGCATCTTGTCATTGCTCGACACAAGAGGAACAATAGGATACATTGCTCCAGAGTTGTTTTCAAGAATGTACGGAAGTGTGTCTCACAAGTCCGATGTGTACAGCTATGGAATGTTGGTTCTTGAGATGATCGGAGCAAGGACCAAAGAAAGAATCAAAAATTCTGATCCAAACAACAGTTCAGCTTATTTTCCGGATTGGATCTATAAAGATCTTGAAAATGAAGATAACGAACAGCTTCTTGGGGATGAATTGACTCCAGAAGAAGAAGATATTGGGAAAAAGATGATCTTGGTTGGTCTATGGTGTATTCAGCTAAACCCATCAGATCGTCCGTCGATGAACAAAGTTGTAGAGATGATGGAAGGAAGTTTGGAGTCTCTTAAAGCTCCTCCTAAGCCTCTTTTGCATATGCCAATGCAAAATATTTCAGAATCATCTTCTCAGCCATCAGGGGAAAGCTCAATTTTCTTACAAGTTTGATTCCATGAATGATAGGAACATATCAAACTATGCTCGGTTCAAGTTACTATGGGATTACCAGAAATAATACCTAAATTCTAATTCCTGTAATTCAGGCTTTTGAAACTTTTGTTAATCCAGTAGATCAGTTTAATGTCATAATCAGTGGTTACAGCTTTTCTGCATTATAAAATTACATCCAAATATGAAAGCAAGACTTTGAGTTTGATCTGATTCTGTCAGAAACTAGATACACAAAACCTGAGGAAAAACAAAACCACACACGTCATAATTTATGCGGAAGCATATCAAGTGGCCGCAGAAAAAAAACAAAATACATGGATTACAGAAAACAGGAGTTGCAAATAACCTGTTTTGGCGATGGATTGGTTTTATGTCACCAAACTAGACACTTTTTCCTTCTAAACCTATCAACGCTCATTCGGGACTTTTCGGGTTTACTAGTTTTCTTAGATTTCTCCAGCTGACTGTCTACGCTGTTTCTTGAAACTTCCGGAAGGCAGCAGCCGAGTTGAAACGTATCAGCACGCCCGTTCTCTGAAGGTTTGCCCTGGTTTTTGGTTGCATCCGTCGTTATAGTCTTGTTAGAACTATTTCTTGATCCCTTGGTTTTCGAAATCGATATTACAAATTTCTTCAGATGTTTTATAAACTCTGGATAGAGTTCTAGATTGCAATGTCCTCCTCCAGATACCCATAAAGGTTCATACTTCTCTTTAGAAAGTTCCCAAAGTTGTTTTCCATGAGAACAATCTACTACTTCATCTGCAGTTCCCTGTAAGACCAAACACAAGAGTTAAAAACCCGGCAAAGTGATTTTCATTCAATCAAGTGTCACTGATCTGTTTTAAGGCACTACATATTGATTTCTTCAACATCCATGATTACGAGACCAAAATATATAAAAATAAAAGAAGACAGATCATTCTCTATTGATTTTCTTTGAAAATATGCTCTATTAATATCTCATAAATTTGACAACTTGAGTTTCACCAAACATTTTCTTGTCAAAATTGTCCAATTAACCTACAAGTTGTAACTCACACAAAAATCCGTGGAGGCTATAGATGACAACTAGATTCCACCAGTTAGGGAAAAAAACAAAGGGAAAGAGAAGAAAGACGGTAATGAAAGAGAAAAAAAAAAAAAAACATAAGTAAGAATTACTCACATGGATTACTAAGACAGGACAGGTCACTGCACTGATCTTGTCAATATTCTGAAACGAGGAAGAACTAAGCATTAATGTATGTAACCAAAACAAACATGGCTGAATGTTTACTCAATTACCTTGTAAATGTCAAACCAATATGTACGTTTAACAGGATACAAGACTCTCATCCCAGAGAGAATAGGACTGTGCAAGACCACACCTCTCAAATTAGGCGTACGCGAAGCTAGATCAATCGTGGGTCCACTACCAACAGACTGGCCATATAATATAAGTTGATCATCTTTTATGCCATATTGTTCCTTGAGGCAGGTATATGATGCATCTATATCAGCATATGTATTACATTCGCTTGCCTGATTCAAGTAACAAATACAAATCCATCAGAAACAACCATGGAGTCTCTCTTAACATATGACGAGAAGGTCAGATGCAAAATTTCATATACTATTTTGAAATGAAAAGTTGCAAGGTTATGATATCACCTTTCCAGTAGACTGGCCATAACCAGAGTAATCATACCTGGATAATGAAACCAAAGGATGGATTAAGGAACTATCACATACTCATAATTAGATTGTAATTCTTTTGGTACTTGTAGTAACACTTCCGCAATATGATGCAAATATATCTAATATAACCAATGTTTCAATTTTTAAGTCTTCATCACATTTCACTCAATTTAGAAATGCATATCAGCTGATGTATGAAGATATGCGAAATATCCTTTAGACTCCAAATGCTTCACAGAGAAGAAAGTATGACCGAAACAATTGCAATAAAATGGTTGCATCACAGATTCCGCAAGAGTCAAATTATTTCCATAGAAAAGCCAAAATTTGATGAAGACTTTATGAATTATATCTTCTGGGTCAATTAGACCCAGAAATTTTGGCTAAAATCTCTCAGTTGCACATACATTTGACTGTAACATTTTGTGAATATAAACCGTTAATGACACATCCAAAAAAATCGCAGAATTTATTCAATTTACAAATGACAAATAGATAGAGAACCATTTTGGGAATGTAAAATCCAAAAACATGATCAATTTTTAATTCACAACAATCCACAAAATCGAAGGTTTAACAAAACGAGAGAAAAATTACCCCATGAGATTAACGCGGAGACGATTACTAAGCTCGACGAAGAGCTCAAACATCTGACCTAAATCGGCGGCGTTTCCATGAGAATACAAAAGCGTACCATTAGCTTTAGGATGCTTAACATAAATAGCTACGATCTCGTTACCACGACGAGTTCGTAGCTTCAAAACATCAACATCATCACGGCGAGGAACTTCCGTTATGTACAAACGGTCAACGTCGGAAATCAAGCCGTAAGACGGAGGGCTTGGCGGGAAAAAAGCGAATTTAGCAGCGATCGATGAAGTTACTCCTCCCATGGCAAAGACAAAGAAGATGATTCTCTTATCATCACACACCAGAACCACCTCTTACTCATATATCAATGAAAACCCTAGATTGATTTCTCCTTTTTAGGTTTCCGAGATCTTAAGGAAGAGAAAGAAGAAAACGACAGAACGATAAAAAGGAGAAGTAAAAAATGATAAAGAAGGAAGAGCAAAGGAAAAGTTGAAAAAGAAAGCCGAGAAGAAAGAGTTAAATTGAGGATTTATGTTTACACTACGGTGGCGCGTGAGATAAGTAAGCGACGCGTGAAATATTAAAGTAACAGTTCACCAAGTGTTTTCGTTAAAAAACGGCTTATAAAATTATGTCGTGCTTCTCTCTAAATGGCCGTTATGAAACGGAGCTTTCACTTCTTTTGTGAAACGCGACTACAATATCATTTTATTTAAATTCTTTTATAGATTATTTAGTCAAATTTTTCTATACAAAATTCGAATATTCAAACATAGATTCACCAGCTGAACAAACACAATTTCACTTTCACCCCCCCCCCCCC
>OVAX01001424.1:0-45742 GCA_900406405.1 Lepidium africanum | reverse complement strand
TCAGCTGTGTTGTAAATCCGTTGCAAAAAAACGTCCCAAATCTTACCTTTTGTTGTAGTGAGAGTAGATATGTTAATTTTTTATCGATATAGTATTACCTGTTGGTTTATAATTGAGTTTCTAATAATATAAGTATTAGTATAGTTTGTAATGTTTAGAATAGATTAAAGTTACAAAACAATGTCGTAAGTCAAGTGTTGTAATGTTTAGGAAAAGTTGCATTTGTTTCTACAGTTACGAGTCAAGAGATGCAACTCTTATATTGTGTTTCTTTGTTGTCTATATAAACTAGTATTAATGTAAGAGAACAAATTTCAGATAAATAAAAGTTCTATTTGTTCTTCTACGATTTAGTCTCTTCTTTCTCTTCTTTTCTAAAACAAATCAATATATCAACATTGTATCCGAGCTTTATTAGTCTTGAGGCCTGTTCAATAACTATAAACATTAAAAACAGAGAGAAGAAATTCGCTGCGAGAATAAGAGAAAGATGGAGATGAGAAAGCAAAAAAAGAAGAAGAAAAGATGGTGACAAAAGAGAGCAACATCAATCAGCATAAACACATTCATATGTTGTAACTTCTATTGAAAAGCTCCAAAGGGATGAAGGAGGTAGAAAATCTTCTCAAAACGAAATGGAGATAATGGATGTGGATTTGGAGTTGTGGAAAGAGAATTCTGAAACTTTATTCAAGGAAAACACCAAGAGAAGAAAATATCTAAGTGATGACAAGCCAAGGAGCGTAGATTATCAGAGAAGTATTTTTTGGTGCCGGATTGAAGAGATACCCGAAGAAGACGTAAAGCGGTTCACGCAAAAAAACGTTATGGTGATCAAAAGAGGACACCATGCAAAAAAAAAAGAGGATGCTTACCTCGGAGAAAAAATGGAGCACTAGTCGGTTAAAGAGATAACCGAAAAAGACGTGAAGAGCTTCACACAAAAACTTGGTGATCAAGAGGACACCAAAAAGAGGAAGAAGTAAGCTTGAGAAGGAGTGGTGGAAAGACAGATTCGGACTGCCAACTTTAATTGAGAATAACCGTCGAGTACAGATGAACCAGGTGTCGATATACCCACCGTTGGAAAGATCTATTTGTCTAGTTTTCAGTACATGTTTTGGAATCAGAATCAGAGATACGATTTGAAAGTTATAACCATTTTTATGAAGCATATCAAATCTGTCGCGAATTTCAAAGAGACGAGTATGAACGAACGGGTACAATCGATCTGGTACGAATGAAGGGGTACGGATTATCGGGTACCATCGTGGGGGTGTGAAGACAAGATGTAACCACCAAAAAGGTGCAATTCAGCAAAGTGTGTGAACACCAAAGGTTATGATCACCAAATAGTGTGAATATTAATAGTTTTGATCATCAAGGGATGTGATCACTAAGGTTTACACACACCAATGGGTATGAGAAGAAAGACATTTAAAATAAAGGGAGTTGAAGAAGATTACAAGGATAATTGAAGACGTTACAGACAATCACGGAGGAGACGTGAAACGTGAAGAAAGCTTTATCAGAATCTTTTATCTAAAAGCAAAAAGCTTTCAGGAAGAAGAGAAACAAAATTAAATGTGAAGGCAAAACGTGGAGAAAATCAAAAGGGTAATGGCAATTGAACAAAGAATAAGTTTGGAGTGTAGATAGAAATTTAATTAAGGGGGAGTGTTGGTTTATAATTGAGTTTCTAATAATATAAGTATTAGTATAGTTTGTAATGTTTAAAATAGATTAAAGTCACAAAACAATGTCATAAGTCAAGTGTTGTAATGTTTAGGAAAAGTTGCATTTGTTTCTACAGTTACGAGTCATGAGATGCAACTCTTATACCGTGTCTCTTTGTTGTCTATATAAACTAGTTTTGTATTAATGTAAGAAAACAAGTTTCAGATAAATAAATAAAAGTTCTATTTGTTCTTCTATGATTTAGTCTCTTCTTTCTCTTCTTTTCTATAAACAAATCAAGATATCAACATTACCTTAATCAAAAGTTTAATTTGTAAAATATTATAATCAATTGAATATTGCATATAGTTTTTAATCTACTGCATATGGTATATCTACTAAAGAGATGCACTTACATATTTAGAAATCGAATATTACTATCTATATTATATAGTCTCTTCTTTCTCTTCTTTTCTATAAACAAATCAAGATATCAACATTACCTTAATCAAAATTTTAATTTGTAAAATATTATAATCAATTGAATATTACAGATAGTTTTTAATCTACTGCAGATGGTATATCTACTAAAGAGATGCACTTACATATTTAGAAATCGAATATTACTATCTATATTATATAGTCTCTTCTTTCTCTTCTTTTCTATAAACAAATCAAGATATCAACATTACCTTAATCAAAATTTTAATTTGTAAAATATTATAATCAATTGAATATTGCAGATAGTTTTTAATCTACTGCAGATGGTATATCTACTAAAGAGACGCACTTACATATTTAGAAATCGAATATTACTATCTATATTATATAGTTTGGCTAATGAACTGACCAATTACAACTGACAAAAAAATAATAATTAATTGAATATTAATTCATAGAAATCATACTGTATATCATTATTCTAGTAAATCTTTGTATATACCCTATATATACGAAAGATTTATTTGTCTACACAGCAATATACTGAACAAACTATAAATCAAGTAAAACTTATTTATGTTAAGTTTAATTAGATCATTTACAAAAAAAATGTTTAATTATATATATATATATATATAGCTTTACATGTAAATTGTTTTAACAAGGATAAAGGAATATCCTGTTTTCATTTTTTCTAATTTGGGACTAAATAATTCTATTTACCATAATTACGAAAACAGTTATAATTAACTAACTGTGACCATATTAATTAGCAAGAAATTAAAATTACCAGAAATTGGACTAAAGAGCATTGAAGCCTTGGCTCAGACCAAAGAGCGAGCCAAGCCAAGTTAGAAGCTGAAGCCCATTTCTCAACTGCTTCATCGATGAATCCATAAACCACCATCTTCTCCGCCAACCAAAGCAATTCCGCCGCCAGTTTCTCCGCCGTTTCCGCCGTCTCTTCTCCGGTAATTCCATCTCCCACTACTCTAACAGCAGCTCTCACCATCCGGTTTAATCCACGACGAATCGGTTCACTCGTATCTTTCCGGTTACGCTTAACCGAAGCTTCTAACAAACTTAACGTTCTACGAAACGACGCGTTTAAAACCCTACGATTCAAATCAAACAAAGCGATTGAGTTTTCTTCGTGATTCTCTTCGATCAGTTTCTCCGCCAATGATCTAACGACTTCGTACTTTCTAGAATTCACTGGAATTTCATTCATAGCTGATAATAACTGTGAAATCATTCGACCGATTCCTGATTCTGCACAATCGCTGATCTCAAGCTTCTTCTGCTTCGTGATTTTGAAACCAGGTTTTGTGAAAGGAATAACTGAAGGAAGAGAACGTAAGAAGAAGAGGAAACAGGTGACGAGAAATAAACGAAGTTTCTGAAGAAACTTCGAATTTCTGGAGATTTGGAGGAGAGATTCATCGGCAAAAACGACGACGGCGATAATGATGTTGCGGAGGAGCTGAGGAATTACAGCAGTTGATGACAGCTTCTCCATTTTTCTTTTTGTGGTTACAAATTCTCAATTGATTTTTCTTCTCTTTTTATTGGTTTTTTCTCCTAACCTTCGTTGATTATAAATGTTCGACAGCTCTTTTTCATATGACTTTTCTATTTTCTTCCATTCATTTAATTTAATATTATTAATTTCCTTACGTAATTCATACAATTATGGAAATTTGTTTTCAAACGCAAAAATATATTGGCAAGTGGTTGAGTGTTACCGGTATATTTTCTATGTATTCATTGTATTTATTCCACGTAAAATTGATAATAGTTTGGAAGGTTTTGCTATATATTTAATTTTTATCTATATAATTATTGATAAAAAAAAACATATGATCTATAGCATAAAATTTAGAATTCCCTAATTCTTTTTAATTAATTAATTATCGAATTTCTGATGAGCATGTGATTGGTTTATAGGTCAGAAAAAATAATTGCAATGCCTTGAACAACAAGGAACATATGGTTTTCGTTGCTGATATTTGTCAGCTAGTCAAAAGATTTGTACAGACATAATTGCGTAAATTATCTTGAATATACATATGAAGTAAATTAGAATAATATTATATTGTTATTTAATTAACACACTACTCTTTCAACATGCCAATATATAAGAAAATATTGGAGAGTAATCTTAAAAACAATCATATATATATATATATATATATATATATAAACTCTTGAGATCAAAGAAATTACAACGAAGAAGACGATCTAATCGACATTGATTCTCTTTTGGATGATAATACTTTCATGTCTCTTGCATTTGAATGATGGTCAATGCAGCTGATAACATTACATAAAACATTTATCCTGGGCATTTGGGCGACTGTTCGGTTGCTTTGGATTTTCGGTTTTAAAGTATCATTTGGTTAATATTAAAGTTAGGTTCAAATTTGGTTTGACTTCGGTTCTAATTCGATTCGGGTTTGGAGTTGTATAATATCAATGAATTTAGTTTTGGATCAGTTATTTCATCCAAAATACATGTTTATAACGAGTTTATTAATCTAAATAATTTGGTTGAATAATTTTACATTTACTGCCTTCAAAACTTTGGTTATATTTCGAGTTCCACTTAGGTTTGATTATTAAAAAACCCAAAACCCAAAATAACATGTAATCAAAAAACCATTTGTTATTTAGATACATCCGAAGTTCAGGTTCAATTTTGGTAATGTATACTATATGCCCAGGGCTAGTCACCACTATACTTTTCTAACTTTCATAATAGAACTTTCCATGTAAATTAAATACAGCTGGAATACAGATCTCTCTGTAAAACTGGAAAAATGGCTTGTGCAACTACAAAGCCTATGTATACAAACTAATTAATATCACTGTCTTTGAAAAACAAAACAAAAAACATGTCTTACAGTAGTTTTACATGTATCACAGAGGTTCCAGCTTCTATACTCTCTTTTGACAGTTTAATATTCGCGGGCACCTCTTTTTTGTTCCAGATTCTGTAGCCTAATCTCTTAGTCAACGACCTTGTGAGGCCGTACCAGCTAATAGTCAACGATCAGTCTCAAATCTGTGTTTTCACTTCTGAGGTCGTAGCTCAAGCTTGTAAGCTCGTATTTCCATGGGAGAGATCGACAAATGTCCTTCCCGTGGCGATGATCCATCTCGAGACTGCTCTTGATCATCATATCCAAGAACCTCCATGTCTTCTTGTAATAGATTTAATGAAGTTGGTTTTACCTTTGTAGCTGCAAGATCTTTGAACATATCCGAAATGCTCACTGTTTCATTAGCCACGCTTGTACAGTTTTTACTTCTTCCTTTATGGCAATATGCTGAGTCCCAAGCTCGTCTATTGAGAATAAGAGCGAACCTCGGCTTGCCTTCGTCCAATTGCTGAGAGTATTTGGATGGACGCGGGACCTTGAAATTTACTATGTGGAGGTCACAAGGTAACGGTTTTGCTAAAGGAGCAAAGGAACCATATTGCGGACCACGCACGGATATATCCTGCGGTTTCTTGGCAATGAATGTGTTTATGGGGTAGTTCAAGTGAGCACCTATGAGGTGAGAGAGAAGGGATGGGTTCCTCGGGTTAGAGTTGGAAAGAGGGTCCGAGTGAGAAATGTTGGACTCCGCAAGAAGGTGAAAAACCACTGTCATTGCGCGGTTATCCATTACGCCTTGCCCGAGACCACGTCCGTCATCACGAACCAACCGTCTGTCCAGCATTATCTCCAACCAACCATCTTTAAGGCTTGCAACACCGAGAGATTGGCGAGAGTGCACAGAGAATCTCTGACCATTGGATCCTTGTATGAATGCGAGAGATGGCATAGGGTAGTAGTTTCCTTGAAGCGGGATCTTATCATAAGTTTCTCTCCTGCTCATTTGGAAACCGTTGAGATCTGAGTAGAAGATCCTCTTGTTGTCAACATCAGTCTTGTACCGGACTATCAATTCCTGGTCATCGAAATCCCTACCTATAAGTTCAACATGATATTCCATCTCGACCACTAGATCCTGAAGCGTATTTCCTCCAGTGTAAAGACGAGTCGTATGAGAGATGGGCGATCTTTCCCACCTCGTTTTAGGGTAAGAGAAGACTTCTTGAACTAGCGGACCCTCAGAGCTGACTAGATGTCCACCGGGTTGAACAATCTGCTGAGCTTCACCGTTTGGTTTGAACAAGTAAGCTCCACTATCTGGACTAGTATACATACTTATCTCTTCTCCTACAACTGTTTCTGATCTGTTTCTATGGACTATCTTCCGCAGTAATCCATTCTTAACCTCAAATACAAGAGTCTGATGTTCATTTCGGATCTCAGTAACATCGCTGTCCAGTTTGGAGCACGAATACGGAGGGGGGCAAGGAAATGGGTCCAACTCAGAAGCATATTTGAGTTTAGACTGTGTAGCTTTCTCACATTCGACATTCCCGTTCACAATGTAATATGTTCTTAGACCAAGAGCTGGAATGGAAGCTTTCCAGTAAAGACGATGTCTGCCAGTGAATAATTTAGTTTTTTCATGCTGCACTTCAGGAGAAATTTGGCTAGGGACACAAGTCCAGTTTGTGTCCAGTACTGAGATTTCGGCACGGTTAACAACGACTGTCATTACCTCCTCTCTTGTCTGTTCCGATGGGTTGAAGAGTATAACTGTGTGTGAATTTCCTTCCCGAGCAGCAATTGGCTTGTGAATTGGCCTAGCATCATATTTGGATCTCACTTGCTCTGCCTCAAAAAATGATGGGGATTGATCAGATTTGTCTTTCTCGTGGCGGATTCCAAGAAGAACTTCAATGGCTTTAGACATAAATATCTGAAGGTCTTGCAATGAAGTATGCATACGCATGCCGTAATCTTGTACCACAAGATCCTTAGCAGTTCCAGTTACTCCATCATGGTGCTGGAAAAGAGCTAGATTTCTTCTTGCAGCAGTTAACTTAAACGCAAAACTTGTTGGAAATTTCTCACATTGAATTCGATGGCAATAACCTAGCAGAAATGACATCATGATCTCAGCTCCTCGAAGGGTATTTTCGAGCACACGATCAACAGCTTTGAAAAAAGGCCTTGAAACATAATAACCACTCCAATAGTCCTGTTGCCTATCTGCATACGTAAAGAAGTCACCTGAAAGAGAAGGAAAACCAACAACTTGACCAGAGCCAACCTCTCCAGGAAGAGAATAATTTATTCTATCAGCTTCTTCTCGGAGTGTACTGAAATAATCCTCCAAAGTACCAAACTTTGCCTCTGCGTTTAGACTAGGATTAGAATTGATGTGATCAAACAACAGCTGGTAGTTACGGAACTGAGCCTCAGCTTCATCAATACTGATAAACCGAAAATCATCACCAAGAGGTATAAGAAGGGTGTTTGTTCGATAAAGGGTGGATTTTTTTCTGTACTGATCCAGAAGCTTTAATGCCCTTTCCTGCACATTTTCTTGAGTGGTCTCCACTGGGTGCTTTCCCCACGGACAAAGTTCATACTTAAATCCTCTCATCCTTGCAAAATCAAACTGACAGCAAATTGCAGGCTCTGGTCCACAAGTATGTGGGATATCATATGAATAAAACGGCATCATATGAACAAAAATATCTGTTGTCTCCATAGCATCCCAACTCTGACGCCATATATATTCTAGATTCTTATGCAGGGCGAGTTCTTTCTTAAGCTCGTAATGAGTCCTCTGAATAAGCATGTTTTCAAAACCCATACGGCGCAGGAGATAAGCCATTGTTGATGAATAACCAAAAGGATCTATGGCCCAAGAGTTCTTAGGAACAACCCCAATTGTGTCATTCAGCCACATATTACCCTCTGCGATCTACAAAGACGTAGTCATGTATAAAATCAGATATAAGAGCACAATAGCCAGTAAAAAAATATTTATACTTAAAAGAGCCTGGAATCCTATCTCCAGCGAGATGGTTTGCTCAAATAGTAAAGAAAAACACAATGCAAAAGCGGCTACTGAACTAGCACTACCACTAGCCAATCGATATTCCAACAATCACATGTATTTATTATGCATAACCAACAAAAGAGGTTTTTCAGCCTAAAGGAGGTATTAAAGTCGAACTATGTCTATAACCAACCATATCTGAACATAATATATACAAACTAAATGGCTAGCAGAAGCAGAAACATTAAATGAAAATGCAGCAATCAACCTCATCAACATTGTTTCAGTAAAAGTAATATTTGTAAATACATAATAAGGAGTATAGACAAATTAAGTGCATAAAATTTGGAGAGTCAAACGTTGCAGTATAAATACCTGTTCAATTATGGCAAAATAATGTGAATTAGCCTGCAGGGAACATTAAGAAGAAACTTAGCTCAGCTCAATCAGATCAGCACAGGACTAAACAACCACTTGATTTTTAACCATACAAGTCAGAAAGATACCTCATCATTCATTACCCAGCCACCTCCAACTATCTCTAGCTGCCCATTCTTGACTAAATTAGTAAAAGCTTCCTGTTTGTTGGGTGAAGCATCTCTCCACCATCTCTCTAGATATGACATCTCCTCCCATATAAACTTTCTTTTAGAATCCTATTGAAACAAAACCCAAACAGAGATAAGCAAGAGTGAAGAATATAATATCTTTCCAATCATTCAGCATTTTAAGCAAATTAAAATCAAGAACAAACACTCACATCCTATAAGAACACCAAAACCCAGTACTAGTAAAAAAAAAACCAAAAAGATAGCAAATTTTTTATAAGAACAGAGGGTTTAAAGGTCTGTTTTAACACGAAAATGAAAACAGGATTCAGAAAAAACAGAAGTTGCCTTTAGAGTTAAGTGACGTCAGAAGAAATTTTTGTATTTGAGATTTGTTCACGAGGATATCATGACAAAGAATGTTTTTGTCTTTCTTTTTACAAGAAAACCAAAGCAAAAAGAATCGAAATTTCGTCACCTTAGATAAAGTCTCAACAATGGTGTCGAGAATATGTCTGGATTGTCTCTGGTAATACTCTTCAACAGTCAATTTCCATCCAGGATCATTATGAGAGTGAGGAACAACGAAGATTTTAAGCTTCTCTTTCTCCCACTCATCACCTTTATACGTTACTCTCCAACCTTGCTTCCAAGGACCACCATCTAAATCAACAAACTCAATCCTATCATAAAGATCTTTAGTTGTGATATCAACAACGGCGTTAGAAAGGGAATTGTTCACAGTTCGTCGATAAACAATCTTCCGTGGCTTCACGATCCGATTGGATCTGGAACTAAGGAAACGTGAGGAGATAGGTCCTGGTATACCGAAGTGGAAGAGGGTGAGAAAGAAGAAGAGGAGGGAGATGATAAGAGCGATGATGAAAAAGTTGGTGAATAGAAAATTGACAACAAGTGTTCGTTTTCGAGGTTTTCGATTGATTGCTAATTTGGACTTTGATAAAGCTGTTGGGAGAAGTGATTGACCCCAACCAACTCCACTTCCTCCGGCGCCGGAGCTAGAGCCACGGCGAGTGTTGCCGATGTAGGAGGAGAACGGCATCTTTTATTCCTCGGAATTTCCAAAGACTTTTGTTTTTGGTGTGTGATACGATCTGAACTCTGAAAAGTAGAGAACAGAGTTGGGAAAAGACACCAAAAGAAATAGAGGGTTACGAAGACATTAAGAGCAACGGAGACTTTCTGTTTAGTTATGCTTTGTCGTTTTAAGAACTTGTGTATTTAAACTAGGCCCTAGCAAAAACTCATACCCAAAAATCCAATCCGAATAATACAATCCGAAATCGAACTGCCATAAATATCCGAATGAGTCATACAACTTCTTATACTCGAATCAAAACCAAACTCAAAAATATATTGATTTAGGGTAGAAATACATGAACTCAAATCCGAAAAATTTTAGGATATCTTTTGATTATTTTAAATAACTTTTTATAATTTTGGGTAATATACATGGAAATACGTGGACATGATCCTGATCCAAAGTGAATCCAAAATTTTCTAATCCTTAATCAATTGTTTTAATATGAATCCAAACATAAATTAAAAATATTCAAAATGAATCTTAAATCAATAGACTTGTAAAATAGACCCAACCCGAAACCTAAAATGTCCACTTCTAAATTAAACACCCAGAAATCTTAGGGTAAAGGGGGCAATCAATTAAGAGTCATGGAATCATCTTGGCTTCACTCTCTGTTACCAATTACACCATATACCATTGCAATTAAATGCTTTCCGTCTTTACCAATTGCAATGCCTTAAATCGGAATGCTGATATTTGTCAGCGAATCAAAAGATTTATATAGATATGGTTGCATAAATCATCTTAAAAATTCATATGACGCAATTTATAATTAAAAAAAAAATTTCTTATTAACACACTCTTTAAATATGCCAATATATAACAAGATATTGGAGAGTAAACGATATACACGATTATAATAAATAATAAACCCTTGAGACCAAAGACCATAAAATATGTAAAAAGTCCAAAAAAACCCAAATTGTTTGTATACAAAGGCTTTGCAGTTGCACAAGCCATTTTCCTAGTTTACAACTATTCCATCTGTATTTAATTTACATGGATAGTTCTAAAATGAAAGTTAGAAAAGTATAGTGATGAATGTTTTATGTACAGTGTTCTCTGTTGCATTGACCATCATTCATTCAAATGCAAGTGACATGAAAGTGTCATCATCCAAAAGAGAATCAATGTCGATTAGATCGTCTTCTTCGTTGTAATTCGCAGCTTCCTCTGTATTGCTATTGTTGTTGTCGTTCAAAGCTGAGCTAGAAGAAGCCTGTTCAGGAATTTTCACAAAAAGGAGAGACTCAAGTTTCAACTGTTAAGGTAGATATAAGTCTGTTATGGAGATTTAAGTAAACAATTGTTACCTCTTTTTCACGGATACCCTCAACGACGGTTAATAGCCTACGGTATTGGGCTCGTGCTTCTGGATATTGAGCCATAGACTTAACTCGAGTCAGAGCCTTTTGAAGCCTTTCTTCAGTTTGTTTTCTTCCTTCCTTGAGAAAATCATAGTCATCTTCTTGTGGTGGAGGACATATAGGTTCTGGTGGCTTGATGATTGTATCGCGTTTGAATCCGCGTAAGCCACTACCTTTACGTCTCCATCGCAAGATGATTTTCTCAAGTAAGCCTACGGACCAAATGATGGTTCGGTATTGTTTTCGAACTTGATGTCCTCTCACATGAGCCTAGAATAATAGGTTATCAATGAAATTTACCAATAAGATATAAGCAAAATCCATGAAGTAATCAAATCAAACCTGAATTTTGACAATTCTTTGTCGGATCAAAAGGAATTCCTTTCTTTTCTTCCAACCACGGTATTTTTTCTGGATTTGAACTGCAGCAGCATGAACAACACCATTACTATGTCCTGGTTTCTTAGTCTTTGAAGCTGCAAACGAAACAGCTAACTCTTCTGATATATCAGATTTCTTGTCGTCACTAAGCTCTGAGAGCTGTTTCCGCTGGAACGATTGCATCCGGAACACTTGATGAAGACGATCAGCTGCTTGTGTAGCATTAAGGACAGCAGTAAGTGAATCCTTCATCGAAAGTGTTTCTGGTACATCGCCAGAACTCATAGGAGTAGCTGTTCGCTCAGCTACTGTGAGAACAGCTTTCGCTCCAGAGGAGTCAGCGGAGCTGATTTCCTTAGCATCCACTGTGAGCTTTTCAAGGTAGCTAGTGAGGGAGGACTCTGCAAGGAAACCTGAAATTCCCCTGTGTCCGTTTCCATAAGCCAAGTCAGCAGCTGTTTTGCCCAAAGGATGTTTTGGAGATGGATCCGCCAATGCTGCAGTATCAGCACCCAGGGAAACAAGCACAGCGACAGTATCCTCCCTGAAATTTAACATGAAATCACAGAGTTAGTTCAATACGCTTTAAACAGATGGTTTGAGAATATTACGAGGATATGACAGAGCTACAGTTTACTGATATCGTAAAACAGATAACTTTGAATATATGATGAACGATAAGAGATATTTTATGAAACGATAGTAATTGAAAGAAGAAAAGATTGAGGTCCTTGCCTACCACAGAATGCGGCCCAATGGAGAGCAGACCACCCATGTGCATCGCGGAAGTTGATGCTAACACCTGCTGCTAAAATTGGCTTTATGGCCCAATCATATCCAAGCGCTGCAGCAAGGTGTAGAACACCCTGTCCATCTTCATCTAGTATGGTTGGACCCTTGCCCTCTTCAGTAACCTTATGGATGAGCCATAAATATAATTTATCCTCGAACTCTTCCCTAATCAGTTGCTCTTTTGCTTCCAGCTCTGTTAGATCTTTATCAGTTGTTCCGGGGAGAAGACATTCCTTTTCATCCTTCAGCAACATGATTTTGCTGATCTTTCTTCTTTTCTCCTCAACATCTTCAAATATATGATGTTCCTCAACAGAAGATCTGAGAGCCAGCAAATTTTCAAACCGCAAGTGAAGTGATGCTTCATTTATAAAGCCACCATAAATGTCCGTAGCATTTAACTTTCTGGTAGATCCAGGAAGAAAGTCGAATTCTCGCACTTCACTGCAAGAAAATCTGTCAGAACATGTGACATAGAACGGTACTCGACCAACTTCATGCGGTGGAACATGACAACAGATAACACCATCTACTAAAATCTCAGCTGGAACCTCAACTTCTCCAAACATGCATGACCAGCTATAGCTAGTTACTTCCTGAGGAGTCAACAAGAATGTCCCAATAACCATGACCTGTTCAGCAATTAAAAGAGTACATGACAAAGGAGTTGTATCCTATCAAAAGCCAAAGCGAAAGAGCTGAGCATAGGATCTAAAGAGGCAACACCAGTACATTATCAATACATAAAACAGAATAGTAAAATGATACTGTTGTTGTAAAGCGTAAATGAGCTTAATTTGCAGAAAGATTGTATTGTCTCGCAGAAATACTGTTCTACGAAAAAAATTCTTCAAATAGCTTACCAGAGAAAGAGAAAGAAAAAAACACATTTTCGATTTTTTCTTTTTGGCAAACAGGATACTCAGAAAACCATTTTACAGAATGCTATACCATAAAACCATTATTTAAGAAAATAACATAAATGTTACCTCAACGTCTGAGTCTGTCTTAGTCCATTTGGGCCAAAAGTCAATAATAGTGAAGCGCTGATGCTCGGATAGAGAAGGGCTTAAGGAAGATCCAGCTGCTGCAGTTTCACATTCAACAGAAGTCCAGGCAATACCTCCAGATGACGACTGCATCTGCAAGTCCTCCATCTCACCAAGTTCTTTACTAACCCATCGAGAAAAACTGTCAACCTTGTTCAAACTTTCCTCTTTTTTCAACAATGATTTCCTAAGAGGTAGCGTATGGTTTGCATTTGCTTCATATATAACGGGGTCTAATTTAGGTATATATGCTGCTTCACTATTTGTTGGCGGAGCTTGAAAACTACTCCCGCTAGGCTGCTGATTTTGACTGCCAAGAAAACTGGATAATGGTCCAAAATTTTCATTCTCTCTCTGCCCAAGTAAGGCCATATCAGTGCCAACAGCCATTCCAGAATGTAAATCCATGGGCCATTTTGGTAATGTCCCACTGTCTGTAGGAATCTACAGAAAAAATATCCAACATTCCTGACGTTAAAATGCACCCTTGAATAACCATGTAAATAAATTAAAGAGTGATGCCAATAAAAATATATGCACAGATCCTACCAAAAGTTTCAATGAATAGCTCAGATATAATTGTGCATACAATACCTGCCAATTTACTTGATTTTGAAGAGGATTTCTGAGATGCTCTGCTGTTAATAGGGAGCCTTTCTCTGTTTTCCCTTCCATGGGCATCAAGCCAGTATTAGAGGGTCGATTCTGGTATCTTGCCAATGAATTCTCAAAGAAAGCATCCCATGCTGGGACATCACCTGATCTTTGGGAATCACTTTCTTTGACTCTGTTCCCATGAATCTGGGGGACAATTCCAATGCCAGGACTTGATGTCCAACCATCTTGACTTCCTAGAAGTAAACATTCTCAGCATATATACAGAATTTTGATAAGGCAGGGATACTTGTAAAGCAGAAAGCACATGTCGTACCCAAAACAGAGGCTGCATTATACGAATTTATTGTTCTAGCATTCTGATGATGTCCTATCTGAAGAGCACTAGTTTGAGGTTCATGAATTGCTTGCAAACTGGAACTTGCTTCACGACTATATCCTGTATCAAAACGATATAATGTGTTCATAATTACAAGCAGAACCAAGAGCAAAAATACAATTAACCAAAGAGACTCATCCGTTGACAAAATTACAATCCTAAGCAAAAGATACCCATTCACATCATAATGAGAGAGAATTTATATACCAGAATCAGCATCTTCACATAATGGTGACAATATGCTGGATGGGGTTGTTGTTGAATCAATATTCACAGAAGCGGTGCCACTCAGAGAAATTGAATTGTTTTCTTTACTTCCACCAGTACTCATCCTGTTACCCTGTATAACAGCATGACGTACAACATAAGATGATAATATCAGAACTACCCATTGGAAGACATCATCCACTTAAAATGAAAGATATATGGTTGAGTGATGAAAGTTAGTATTTAGCGAAATAAAAGTTATACCTTAACCTCCAAGTAGTGAACAAAGACAATATGCATTAGATCCCTGTCTCCATATTCCATAAAATAAGATGACATCAGCACTAAAACTGACAAGTAACACAAAATACAGGAAACTACTAACAATCACATCTCATTCTAGTCTCCAGATACCATTAAAACAGAGGCCATCATAACACAAAATAAAGAAAACTACTAAGAAGCACATTTCATTCTACTATTCTACTCATAAAGGATTTTAGATATCACTTGAAGTTAATGACCCTGGCGCACCTAATCCTTTAGTTCAGTCTTGGATGACTAGGCTATGAAGGAGACGCAGTAGATGACAGCATTATCGTCAAATTTCATCTCAAAAGCCACTAAATATGTTGGTTTACAGCACGATCTCGGAAATTATGACCACTAATATTACTTTTGCGGTCATTTATTACTCATGTTCTGTTTTATCAATACCAAAATACTAAGCACACTTTACAGGGTTTGATTTATAGAAGGAAAATGCAGTGAAAAAAGCACCACAAATGATGAAAGTAAACGTTTCCATTGTACTTTTAACAGAACAAAACATATAAAATATGGACAGATATAGACTCACTGTTCAAGCATCCAGTAGCAACGCCTCTGGAAGTTCTCATTGTCTTCCCCATGTGCATAGTAACAATGTAATACATCAATGCTTCCCACCTGTATATACTTAGAAGATGTTACTCTTCAACGTCGAGATATTTCATTATCAGCTTTAGCGGCATAAAATCCAAAGTAAAACCAAGAAATTGGCTTGAAGGTTATCGCATGAATCCGCACAAAAGAATAGCAAGGAGATATCAATGGATATATTAACCTTCAGCTTTTCGTGAGCCTCTTTAACCGTTTTCCCATCTTTCTTCTTTCTCCAATTATGCCCATCTTTTCTGAAATATCTGAGCACCTTCCTATCAAAGAGAAAGAGTGAACCACCTAGAAGAGCAGAAAAATTAGGTCAATTCATAGAAGATAAAACAGTGATCTTAAACATGTTGGACTAACATAATAAACGGGGCAGTTAAGTTAAAAGAAGCAGGTAAAACTAAAGCATAGACTTCAAAAACCCAAGTAGGCCAATGTAGCTTGTTCAATATCCTAGTAATTGCTTGATCATACACTTCATAACTTAATATCTATCACTCAAAACTGGAGAAAGCTAGCAAGAGCCATACTGGGTGGTCGGTTGGGAGGCTCTGACGCAATATGAAACTTCTGATGATTCTGAAGAATTTCACAAATCTCAGCAGGCCTCAGCCATCTGTGTTGTGCTTCGGACAGCAAACGTTCGAAATCTACAGGTTTATAAGAAGATAAGAAACACATTAGTGCCACAACTTTGAATCTGCATACGGTTTCAGAGCTAAACATCAAGTAACACTCTCTTGCACTAACCCATATTAATAAAACCAAATGCAACAGAGCAATCAACTAAGATAAAAAAAATATATATCCAATAGAGAATTCCGCGAAGCTAGAATCCTTCCCTTCACCAAAATATTGCGACCGATGGCAACAAAAAATCCTAATAATGATCAGATCCAAACAAAATACACGGAAAGGAAGAAACAATAATCCTAGATGAAAACCTGTAACATACCTAATCGAGGATCAAATCCGAAAGATCCACGATCCGCCATGGAACATAAACCCCTGAAATCTACCTTGAGATTTCTTTGAAGCTGTCGCAATCACAGAAAAATTAACGAATCCAAATCGATCTGAAGTATGAAAGTGAGCTAAGCTCTTTTCAATTTTTCTCTCTATAAGAAGAGTGAAAGCGAATCGATGATTGTTTAACTTTTTCTTCAATGCCTTTATTGGGGAGGTAATCGGAAGGAAAGCGCCGATATGGTGGAGGTTGGTTTATAAAACAGTAAAGGAAGACACTCTTATCCAATTAGTAACTTACACGTGGACACATTGATGAAATTTTATCATGTGTTACAAGTTACTACTATTCTCTTACTATTAGTGCTTTTTTTATTAGTGTCAAATCCTTAACTTAAATATTCTATAAATTGATGTTGGAAAGGAAAATTGAGAACCAATGATTTTTTTAAAAATATTTTCAATTCAAATAATAATCAATTAGTTATTTATAATCATAAAAATAAAATAAAATTGTTTATGTCAACTAATTAAACATTGACCGAATTTTTAGCTGGAAATTTGATTTAGGGAGTTACTTAATTTTGTGTGGTAAGAGGTAGTATTTAGGTTTTGGATTATGAATCAGGATAAAAATATATATTAAAAAAACACACACACAATGTTATGTTTTTTTATATAAAATTACAATATTATGTTAAGCTAATAATTATTTTTCAAATTGTCAATTATTTTATCTATTCTTGAAAAGAAAATTATCTATTACAGTTGATGATTTATTTATAACACTAGAGTAGAGATTTTGCTCAATAATTCTATTATTATACTGTTATACATACTTATCAATCAATTAAAGTTAACCAATCCAGATAAATAAATACAAAACCGTTAAATCAAAACCAAAATTCACGTGTTGTTTAGTAGCATTCGCCACGAAACAGCTGATCTCACTTTATCTTCTAGTTTCATCTACTTACACTTTCGAGAAAAACACAGAGTTGAATCCTTTTCAAAAAATCCTCAGAACACTTTTGCATAAGAAATTAAGTTATAAGAAGAACATAATAAGTGGTTGGAGATGAGTCAATTCATTGTGAGGAAAAAATTACGAGGTTTGCTTGTTTGCGGCGGAGGAAACTGCAACATGTTCGTAACGATACGGTTTCATGATTTTTTCGTCAGTTTTGGGGATTTTAAGATTGGTTCTAAGCAGTTACAAGGTGTGTTGTATTTATAGAGAATACTCGTATACGTAATTAATATTTATACGTATATATAACAGTTTTGTTAACAGGATATATCAACTTGAAGAGGAATATGAGTTATGAGTTTGCAATGGAGGAAAAAGATGAGAACTTGACTGTGAAGAAAGATCAAAACGGCAGTGGATCGGTAGTGGTTCCGAGTTATTGGGGCATAGAAACAGCGAAGATGAAAGTTAATCGGAGAGATGGATCAGAGTGGCCTTGGAACTCTTTTATGGTACATATCAAAATTTCATTGACAAATAATATTAAGTTGCATTACAAGTGTCTAATTCAAAATTAGTTGACAATGATAGAGATTCTTATCTTTATTAGGAAACCTAGTAGAATCATGTAGGAAAGATATGTTTATGTGAAAGATGTTAGAAATGTTAGTCCAAACCTATAATTTCAAAATAGTATAAGTAGGTATTTATCGTCAGTTTTTGATATGTCGCAACTAGAGAACTAACATTGCTTAGATCAATTTGGGATTTCGATACGGATTTGCAACTTAAAACTAATTAGCGATGAGTAAAAAGATGTTTATCTTTTATTGTTGGAATATAATTCTCTTTTCTATGTGTAATATTTTCTATAATATATATATATATATATATATATATAGTTGTGAACTATGTATATGTTAAACAGCCATGGGAGGCATACCAAGCAAACTTGTCGATAGATATGAAGAAGCACCACATTCCTAAGACTATTACCGACAAAATCGCTTACAGAACAGTCAACCTCCTTCGCATTCCCACCGATATGTTTTTCCAGGCATGATCTTTGTATAATTATTACACATGTATGTCTGTTTGTCGAAATTAACTGTGATATTTATCAACAGAGACGATACGGATGCAGAGCAATGATGTTAGAAACAATAGCTGCAGTACCAGGAATGGTTGGAGGAATGCTTCTCCACCTAAAATCAATCCGAAAATTCGAACATAGTGGAGGTTGGATCAAAGCATTATTAGAAGAAGCAGAGAACGAGAGAATGCATTTAATGACAATGATGGAGTTAGTGAAACCTAAATGGTACGAGCGTCTTCTAGTGATGCTTGTTCAAGGGATTTTCTTCAACTCTTTTCTCGTTTGTTATATGATTTCGTCTCGTTTGGCTCATCGGATCGTTGGATATTTAGAAGAAGAAGCTATACATTCTTACACTGAGTTTCTTAAAGATACCGACAATGGTAAGATCGAGAATGTTGCAGCTCCTGCTATTGCTATTGATTATTGGGGATTGCCTAAAGATGCTACATTGAAAGATGTCGTTACTGTGATTCGTGCTGATGAAGCTCATCATCGAGATGTCAATCATTTTGCTTCTG
Source organism: Lepidium africanum (assembly GCA_900406405.1). Lineage (NCBI taxonomy): Eukaryota > Viridiplantae > Streptophyta > Magnoliopsida > Brassicales > Brassicaceae > Lepidium > Lepidium africanum. Next base: position 26,785 of record OVAX01001424.1, on the reverse strand, counting down.
TAAGTTTATGGAGAAATAAATTCATGTTGTTGGAGAGTTTTTAATATTTGTGAGGTGTTTGCAGGATATTCGTAATCAAGGAAAGGAATTGCGAGAAGCAGCTGGTCCTATTGGTTATCATTAACCAATTTTGAAGTGTTTGGTTATCATTAACCAATTTTGAAGTGTTTGGTTATCATTAACCAATTTTTGAAGAGTTGTGTTTCTACTTAAAGTTTTTTTAATCATTTGGATAAAAACTTTGTCTTTTATGTACTAAATATGCCATACACTAAATCTGAAATGGAATCGATCTGTATTTTTGTTTATCTTTGATACATTTTTATGAGTGTCCTATATTTCTATAATTTTTTATAGTAAATGTTCTTGTAAATCAATTTTTATATTTGTTAGTTTTTATGTTGTGATTTTTTTTTTGTCAACATTGGATCGACAAGGCCCGATCCATAGCCTAAAGCCCACCCCTAAAATCTTTTTTTAAGCTTCCATAATGCAGTGGGTAGGAATCAAACTCTGGTGCCAAATCATTAGCTGGATCATCCTAACCATCAGACTGAGAGCAACTCGGCTTATGTTGTGATTTTAATAACTAATTAAGTATGTATTTTAGTTTTAAAAGTTTATTACATAATTAAATAAAAATATATATTATATTTGATATTATATAACAAATTGAATTGTAATCAGTTTAATAAATGTGGTTAGTTACATTTACAAACATAATGTAATTAAAAATTAATGTGTAATACGTAAGCGTTCATTTCATTCTACATAATTAAATAAATATATATATATATATATATCTTATATATTAAAGCCGGAAACATTTTCATTTTGACCATGTTATAAACTTTAGGATAAAAAACTATCCTATAGTTCATAACAACCTTTAAAAATAGGTTTGAGATAGGTTTTGTTACAAATATTTATTTTAAAATTTAAAATTAATAAAGATTTAATGAAAAAACATTTAAAAAGCTAAAGTAAAACAAAATCGGTTACAAATTCGGTTTCGGTTCTGGTTTGGATTCGATTTTCGGGGTATATAGATTTAGGATACCTTTTTGGTATTCTATCATGTTCGGTTCATCTAATTTGGTATTTCCTTATTTTGATTTACGACTTATCCAAATATTTTTATTGTTTAGATAGAGTTTGTTCCGGTATAGATCGAGTTCGAGTTCGATTATTTATATATAAAATTCAAAAATTAAAAGAGATTTAATAGAAAAACTCTAAATTTTTTTGTTTTTGATTGGTTCAGGTTCATGTTTAGGTTTATTTTTTCAAATACACAGATTTATGATCTATTAAGGTAATTTATCGTGTTCGTTTCGGGTTCGGTTTCTCTAATTCAGGTTAATTTTGGTTCGGATTTTGGACCTCTAAGATACCATTCAAAATATCAACACTAGTTTAGGAACCAAATAAACACGGTTGAAAAAATAATCAAATCCCACGCTATAACATGAGTATATATCTAGTATATATAAAGAGAGAGAATATGAGTAGTAAGCTTTTATAGAGAGTCTTTTTATTGGATATCTAATGAAACATTTTAATATATTAGGACATTTGTTTTGCAAAAAGAAAAAAAAAGAGCTGCTTATTGGGTGAACCATGAGAAAAAATACATGTTTTTTGGCTTCGAATGGTAAGCGCAGATCAAAAAATGCAGATCATGCAGATTATGCAGATCATATGCAGATGACGCAGATCATATTTTATATTATTATTTTATTATAAGATTCTTTTTACAATTTTGTAATTTAGATAAAAATATCTTGTTGTATTTAGTTTTCATATTTTTTCTATTTATGTTGCTATTTGATAACTAATTATGTATGAGTTTTAGTTAAAAATGTTTATTACATAAATAAATAATAATATATATTATATTTGATTATTTAATTTTATATAACAAATTGAATTACAGTGATTATGTTTAGTTTGTTATGTTTCTTTGTAACTTTTATTTTAATTAAAAAGTTGGATTGATTATAATGTAAATATGTAAGTATTTGTGTAATAAATAGGAAAATATGTAAGTCTTCCTGTATTAAATATGTAAATATTGTGTATTAATTATAACATAAACATGTGTGTATTCGTGCATTAATTGTAATGTATATATATAAATTAAATGCAGATAAGGTGAAATGCATTAAATTGGTCTATGTTCATTTTTTCTTCTCTTATTTGATCTGCATACAGATCAAAATATTTAATTATTATTTTTTCCTGCAAAAAAAAGTGAATAAATGGTAACATTAAATACATATCACCCAGACTGCATTTATTCTGCATAAAATCTGCATTCCATTCAAAGCCTTTGTCTCTTATATTGTCTGATATGCTTGCAGATCAAATATTTTATTATTTATTTTCTCCCGCAAAAAAAAATTATATAAATAGAAACCAAAAAAGCATATGGGTCTATCTGCATTTAATTTGCAGATGGACTATCATCCATTCAAAGTCATTATATTCTCCCTCTATTTGATAGCACACTTAGAAAAAACATATTGGTGTATACACATGTGATTGCAAAGCTGAATATGTTTAGATACTACAAGAAATTAGTGAAGACACAAGTAAAAAGAACTTGATTCAAATTTGTAACAATTTATTGCATATAAGACATTTGACAAACATAAACATATCATTTTATCTCTTTTTAAAAAAATTTTATAAGCTGTAATTTATTCAAATTTTAAAATTAAATAATACTTACATACAAACTGCTCCATGTTTATCGAAGGCCCAGTTATGCACACAAAGCCTATGTACTGAGACAACTCAGTTTGTAGCCTATTAGTTTTTGAACTTATCAGTCGAGACAAGACTTTTTTTCCTCAATTAAGTAGTTTCACCTTATCTGATTAACTCAGGCAAGTCTTCATATCATCATACACACCAAGCTGAGATCAACCCTTAAATCAAAAACTTTACAAAGTACCTTTTACGTATACAAAATGATGAACAAATATAAGAACACTTTTTTTTTGTTCTAGATATCCTTCTTTTTTAGTTATCATTCAGACCCTCTTGAACCTTTTTGTTATGTTTTTCCTTTTTTTTTGTTTTTGATTTGTATTTTTTTTTGTATATACAAGACAAAAAACATACCTTAGGTTGAGACTAGTTGATTTGTATGAGGAATAGCTCTTTTAGTGAGTCAACTTGCCAACTAAAAATTTTAAATTGGTGATCTGTATAAGAGATTAAAAGCAATTGAACTTTGCAGAAGAACCTGAACAACACAGACTTCAAAAACTGTTTAAATTAGTTCAGATTTGTTCAAATTTGAAAAACTGTTTAAATTTAAGAGTTCAAATTATAGGTGTATAAAATAATTATTGATTTTTTTCCAAAGCATTAAAATTACTATATTATTATAAATTTTTTTAAAAAATCTCAAACTTAGTTATTAACATTAGCGAGACACGTATATACTCTATCGATTATAGGTTTTTAACGTGATATAGTTTTTTTTTGTCAATATTGGGCCACAACTGGCCGGCCCATTAGCCAAGTTCCTGCATAATGCAGACGACGTGACTCGATCTCTGGATGTGCAAGTGCGCCTGCCTTTAGTGGACTTACCACCTGCCACTAAGCTAAATGCCACTTGCTAATGTGATATAGTTTAAGAAAACATATTATATTTTAAATATTATATAATTTTAAATATAATATAATTTTAAATATAATATAATTTTAAATTATGATTATTTCTCAAATAAATTTCAAAAAAAAATTTATTTAAAATATGATTGATAACTATGCATAGTACATAATTATCTACATTTAATTGGGTTTAATTATTTTGTATATGCTATGAAATCATATTTGTAAGTTGTTTAACTGTCTAAGTAAATTGGTAAGAAATATATTCTCTGATTCTTCTGGACATATATATATATATATATATATTTCTAATTTTGGTTATCATTGTAACTCTTAAGTCTCAAAAAAACAAATATATTTATTCAAATTAATAAATATATATATTTATTTTATTTTTTACTTTTTCTTTTTCTTTTCACTAATATTATATGTTATTGTGTTTATAGATTTTTAGTTATTTAAAAAGTAATTATAAGCCCAATATTCAAATCTAAACACAAAAACCAATTTTCCATTTTCCAAGTGTCCGATCTATCACTTTTTTTTAAATTACAGTATGAGATACAACTTCAAATCATAGCCTCGAGAATATATACATACACACATATACATACAAATAGGTTAAAAGGATGTTGTGTTTAGATTTTGATAATTACATAATTAAGCAGATTGAAATGCTACATACAATAACATATAATTATAAGAAAAAAATTAATGACATTATAAATGATTTAATACAACAACATATGATTTTTCTCTGTAAGCAAGGATTTAAGATTAGTTTGAGTCCATTAGACCTAATAATAGATAGACAATGGGCTAAGCGAATACTTATACATTTTTCTTAGCAAATTATGGTTTTGGCAGAATTTGGATCCATTACCGTCAGCGAAAGCATCACTAAAATAATATATATATATATATATATATATATATATCAATTCTTTTCATCGATTTGCATGATCCTTCACACCACCCACAATTAGACGAGACTACTCTTGTCTCATCATTTAGATAATCAATATTTCACTTACATATCATCGCTACTATCATATTTCTTCGGGCATTCTCGAGGTAATTCAAACTCCCATATCACAATCTACTATGTGATTTTCTACATTATTGACCTCTTTATTATCAAATATTACTACTCTATGTTTTATAAAAATCCACTACTTTTTATTTATAGAATTTTGGGTTTCATGTGATCTTATATTTTTGTTTGTCTAATCCTGTTAAGAAACTGTTTATTTTTTAGGTTAAATTGATGATTATAAGTATTTCCTTTAATTTAAGATAATGCATTTTGTAAAACAAAATACTAACATTCATCCTAAGACATTTCTGAATTCATCATAAAACGAAAAAAAAATGATGAATAGATTCAACAAAATAATTTGTGAAAATAGATTTCAAAAGTGGATATAAACAGATTCTAAAAGGTGTGATTGAAGAGATGATATGAAAAACTATAACCATATAATGCATGTGTAGTAAAAAGCACAATAAATAATCACTGTATAAACTAAAATCTTACGTAAAAGACAAAAATTATAAGATTAATTGAGCGAATTATTAAACTTTAAATAGATAGATGACAACAAACCTATGTACTAAGACAACTCAGTTTGTAGTCTAAAAGTGTTTGAACTTATCAGCCGAAACAAGACTTCTTTTTTTCAATTAAGTAGCTTCACCTTCTTTGATTAACTTAGACCAGTCTTCACATCATCATACACACCAAGTTGAGAACAATCCGTAAATCAAAAACTTTATAAACTACCATTTACGTAAATAGAATGATGAACAAACATATAGCTATCCTTTTATTAGTTATACCTTTTTGTTTTGTTTTTCTTTTCTTTTTTTGGTTTTTGTTTTTGTTATTTTTTTTGTATATAAAGACATAAAACATACCTCAAGTTGAGACTAGTTGATTTGTATGAGTACTTCTTTTATTGAGTCAATTTTCCAACAAAAAGGTTTAGATTAGTATCTGTATAAGGGATTAGAAATAACTGAACTTTGTACATGAACTTAAACAACACAGACACTCCCATAACTAAATACGGATTATTTTAAACAAATCCGTTCAGATTTGAAAAACTGTTTAAACAAGAATTCAAATTATAGGTATGTAAGATAATTCTTGATTTTCTCCAAAGTATTAAAATTACTATATTATTATATAATTTTTTCCTTCTTTTTTTTTTTTTTATCTCAAACTTAGTTATTAACATTATCGAGATATGTATATATTCTATCAATTATAGCTTTCTAATGTGATATAGTTTAAGAAAATATATTATAATTATAAATTATGATTATTTCCTAAATAAAATTTTTTTGAAAATTTATTGAAAACACGATTGATAAGTATGCATAGTGCATGATTATCTGGCGTTCTCGAGGTAATTCAAACTTCCATATCACAATCTACTATATGATTTTCTATATTATTGATTTCTTTATTATAAAATATTACTACTCTATATTTTACAAAAATCCAGTGCTTTTTATTTATAAAATTTTGGGTTTCATGTGATTTTATATTTTTGTTTGTCTAATCCTATTAAGAAACTGTTTATTTTTTTGGTTAAATTGATGATCATAAGTATTTCCTTTAATTTAGGATAATGCATTTTGTAAAACAATTTTAAAAGGATAGAATACTAACATTCATCATAAAACTTTTAAAAAATGATGAATAGATTCAACAAAACTCTAGATTCAACAATACCAATTGTGAAAATAGATTTCAAAAGTGGATATAGATAGGTTCCAAAATGTGTGATTGAAGATATTTTACGAAAAGTTACATCCATATAATGTATATGTGTAGTGAAAAAACACAATAAATAGTCACAACTATATAAACTAAAATCTTACATAAAAAAATGCAACTGAAAAAAATACAAATATAATAAAATTAACTGAGCAAATTATTAAACTTGAAATAGATAGATGACATTGTGACGATAAGGTTATTCAAAAGAAACTAATGTTGGAGTAGGTTCGCAAATGTTGGTTACTTTTTTCGAGTGAGTAGTATTTTGTGAATATTCAGAAATAGTTAAAGTGATCTGAAATGTTGATAGTACATTTTGTACTTTTTCCATAACATGTAAATGATTTTTTGGAAATTTTGGGATGCAAATTGTATTAGTTTGCCAATTTTATCTGTTTTGTTATTATATATTATGAATCCTGTATATATTTTAAATACATTTTCCATAGTACATTTATATAAATATTGTAAAATTTAAAAATTTAAAATTATAAGAATATTATACAAACAAACTCATTTTTATCTTTTTGCTTAATATGTCTATATTATTGGGTTTGACAAATTTTGGATGTATTTTACATGTAGAGTAAGATCTTCACTATTGCTAAATAGCAAATAATTTTCTTGGTGAAAGAGATTATCAAATCGTCTAAATCGTAAGTAATAAATTAACATCAATACATGGATAGTGTAGTATATTACAAAAGAAATAAAGTAAAATATGATGACAATAAAAATACTTTCTTTAATTTATAAAATTGAAAATATAATAATATTTTAAAAATTTGAATAACAACTGAGGTTTTAAGTAAAATAACATAAAGAGATTTTATTATTACATCGCATAACAAACTTGATTAATCATCACATAACATAATCATGAAACTTTATCACTTTGTTGGCATGACATAAGACTAAAATATGACGAAACAATATAAAAAGACATTATAGTTTATAATGAGAGCAAATATGAGAAACAAATTACTTAGATTTGTTTATTGTCTGCATTAAAATTGCTTAGTCATCTTGAAATAACTTTTTCTGAGACTTCATTTCATTAACATTGTCAAATCCACAGCTCTGCCTATAGGAATGCCTTGCATCTGAACTTATTTAATTTCACCGTATCGTGAGTTGAGTAGAGATGTTAAAATTAAGGAAATTATATTTACTAAAATATTATTTAATATATTATAATGTTAAGGATATAAAATATTCATAATTTCATACAATGAGATCATGCTTACCTTGGTGCAACTTCTTGTCGAATTGAGATGATTTCTTTGGACCTCTTTTGGCGATGTCAAAACTTCAGTATGGTTAAGATTTTTATCTCTGCCTTCTGCAAGTGTGGCTAGATCAACTCCAAATAATATACATCTATTGGTTGTGTCACTGTTTATCTTTTCTCTCATTGGTTTAACCATTTGGTCATTTATATAGTTTGATTTGGGAGTGTTTGGTTCTGTGAACTTGATTACAGAGCTAGATGGAACATTGGACTCTTTAGTTTCATCTCGATAACCAAGTTTGGGGATATTTACTGGGGAATTCATGCTTGATTGTCCAATTTCTTGCTCTATTGTCAATATAGGAGTCCAAAGATTCAAGGATGCTTAGCCTATATACAAAAATAACTATATTAAAAAGTACTTAAAAGACATATTAACTTAGTATGAACAAGATTAGAAAAATGTTACTTTTACCGTTGTTATTAACTTGACGGTAACGTTTTTTTGTTAGCATAACTGGCTGAGGAACATTTGATAAATGCACTAAAGGTTCAATTTTCCAAGGAGAGACCCTATCAGGTCTTGCAAATAATGCAGACTCATCCCATTGCACCTAAAAAAAGTTAATTAGTGATATATATATATATATATATGATATTTATTATAGTGAAAGTTGATTCTCAAAAGAATTTAATCAAATTGAAGAGAACATTACTTGCAAGCTTTGCCACTCAGAATCTTTCCAATGAGGTGATAAATCACTTATACCAACAACTGTCCCATAGCAGCTTTATCAATGAAAAAAATGTGTTATAGATAACAAAGCCTAGAAATTAATAATAACAAAGTTCTTACTTACATTATTACCTTCTTTCAGAAAAATCTTCAGCTTCAAACCACATCCTAAATCTCAAACCAATGTTGAACTTATTTTTCATTGCATCTATAACTTTATCGTAACTAACAACAAATTGGCTTGACCTGATATTATATCAAAAACCGTAATTCTTAAAGAATCAATCTAATGATATTTTAATAGTAAAACAAATGTGAATTCAAATTTGAATTACCTTGGCCTGTAAATCACAACAAACATACATTTGTTGTCAAAAGCATTCATTGCAGAAGCAATCAGACCATTCTGCATACATTGTGCTGATATAACTAATGAATGAATATTTCTTTGTTGACGATTTGCTCTTCTTATACCAACCCTTAAGTCTCCATTTTGTCCTCTATAACAGCAAAAGATATATAGTTTAAAATTCAAAACCTTAAAAGTTAGAGAGATGTATAAAGATAAATACATACTTAATAAATACAATAGAGTCTCCCGCAACTAATTTCTTTTTTGTTACGAATGTACTCCAACCAGTAGTGAGAAGATGTCTCTTTGGTGTACCTTCATACAAAATCATATACTTATCATTGTGTGCATTAATTTCTTAATGCAACATATTATTCTTTTTGTCTCATAATATATGATGTTTAAGGTAGATGCACAATAAACAAAAAACTTGTGAAAATACTTAAAATATTCCTTTATTATGTTTAATAGTAATATTTAAACTGAGACCGATAGAGTGATTTTATTACCCCTATATATATGTTTAAAACTCCAATTGTAACCATGGAGGTCTTTAGCAATAAGATCTTGGGTCGGAATTGGCATAGACATATCCTAAAAAAATATTATATTGATTAATTTCATATCTAAGGTTCAAATTTGTTTGTATTTAATAGAGAAATTACACAAAATTACCAAGGGAGGAAGACATTCTATTGCATGTTTTATAGGAACAAATAATCCACCGTTTGTGGTAGTATCAGATGTTAAAATCTTTGTACATGAATTCATTATTTGTTGTTGTTGATCACCATTCGGATTAGGGATTATAATTTGCTATATGTCAACAGATACGTGAAATCGGTTAGAGGTAGATGAAAAATAAAACCATAAATAGAAATTAGATTTTAAATTCTTCCACTCACTGTTGTATCTGGCACTAAAGAAATCTTGGCATATACCTCGTCATTTTGCTTTTCGACCTTAAAACACACGTTGGCAAAATTAAATAGCACAAGATAATACAATTTCTTATATTTTTACTGCGCATAATATAAAACATACCTTAAGTTGAATATCAGTAACACAAAATCGAAGTTTTGAAGGAACATCAAAATATGGATTCATATGGGTTAACTTTTCTCCTATATATGTCTTGACCTAAAAATATATATCACAAACCAAACAAAGAATTAAAACAGATAGCAGAGAATATATATATATATAGGTTATATATAGGGGGAGAAAGAGAAAGAAAGAAAACTCACGAGTTCAATGATAGAGAAGTGTTACTTTTAGAATAGAGTTGACAACAAACAAACCTAGAGATGCTTATGTATTTATATATACCTACTAAGCATACTTCAATCTACAGATACATATCGATAAATAAGTCTAAGTATTGTTAGAATCTCCTATCCTAAATTGTGTAACCTTTAGATAAAATTTGTTTTTGATTTTGTGAAAATTTCCGTAAAATTAAATAATGATTAATTATAAATTACATATCAGCTATAATATTTATGTTGAGAAAAAGAATCCTTCCTGAAGTCAGATGAAGAAGAAATACTTTCCTTTACTTATGTGATATCTATTTATTTATCCATCTTTTCAGTTTTTGATGAAATGATACATTGATAGAGCACATACTTATAGGGAGAACACACATATTTTTATGGAAACAAGTTTGATGTTCATCACTAAATTCAGTCAAAGAAAATATATACAACACCATAACTAGCTTACCAAATTATATATGTAGAATCGTCATAATATTATAGGAAGCAAATTAATTAATATTCGCGAGCGAAGTAAAAATATACTAACTTCAAATATAGAATCGTCATAATATTTTCATCTGTTACCCATGTAGAATCTTTCAGCTCAATCTCAACTCTTCTAACTTCTTGTGATTTTTTTGTGAATCTCTTAAAGATCTTCAAATATATATCCATATTCATTACTCATCCAAGGTATCTGTTCTTAAACTCTTTTTCATGAAAGCTCAAAACTCAAATCAGGTATTCTTTATGAAACTTGAATTTGGATGTTTTGTTTGGAGATTTGGCTTGTATTGTCATGAATTCATTTGGGTAAATTGATTCGAGCATTAAATTGTAAGAAGTTTTGGATAAATTTGAAATTTTTGAGAAGTTAGGTATTGGGTGATGAATAGTGACGATTTTGTTAAAAGTTTTTGAAAAGCTTGTGGTTTGACATGCTTTAATCTTGCCTTTGATGCTGTTAGTGGTGGTTTAAGGCTTTATGTTGGTGGACTTTTCTAAGTAGCTCATATTCACTTTGAAAATTCAATAATTTGGGTTTCACTAGCTAGATAGTCAGAAGAATTTTTGAGAATGCTAGTGAGTTGGGTGTTGCTAAGAATTGATGCGGTGTTGAGTTGATTCAAATGATTGCTTAGAGTGAGAATCAAAATTCGGATATTGGCTTTGATACATTGCAATTCTCTTCTCTAATTCTTGGCATTACCTTACTCTCTTTAGATATTTTGCAAAAAAAAATGCCACCAAAGACTAGTAACTACCCACCTCTTGACTCTAAAGCCTCAAAAGGAAAGGACAAGGCTCCAACTGAGACATCAAAGAACGAGCACATATATGATAAGTCTTCCACAAAGCAATCTCAACCGTCCCAAGCAAGCAAAGGAACCACAATTAATCTAGTGACTTGGACCTTCTTGGACATTCACGAGCTGAGTCAAATGAAGAAGAGAACCATGTCGAGACCTCGAAGAAGAATCTCGAGAGTATGATGAAGCTCTGTTCCAAGAAGCATCCACTTCTTGACAATGTACCAATTCCACCACTTTGTTCATAGTTTTCATTTTCTTTTTTATCATTTTTCTTGCATTGTTGATGTCTTTCTTTCTTGGTTTTAACTTTCTCACCAAGAAAGTGAGAAGTAAGTACGGGATAGGGGACTGATTGCTAATGTTTATTTGAGTTTTTTTTTTTTTTTTTCATTTGAGTCTTTGCATCATCATAAAAGTCAAAAATAAAAATTTTAAAAACATAAGAGCACAAAAACAAGTATCCAATTGCATTAACATTTTGTTTAAGATTGAGTTTCTAGAAGCATTTAGAATTGCATCATCATTTTCATATTTCGTTTTGGCGCCACGGTGTTATCTTTAAATAGTTTTCAGAATTTATTATCCAAAACTTTATTTATCTAAATTTTTGACATAATCCAAATTTTTGACGTAAGCATCATGTTGTTTTTCACTATACTCTTATGACAAAAGAACTAGGATCTAACATCATATTTGGAGCTTTTTAAATAAATAGAATCAAGAATTAATTGGGATTTTGTGAAAGGTTAGGGACCAACTTAGTAAGACTTGGCAAATATTAGAACTTCTTCGGCTGAATTTCCAATCATTAGAAATCAATTATAAATATTACATCTCAAGAACATGAACACAAATATTTCACAGTGATTAAAAACTATTATCACCTCCAAGATGCATGAATGTCTTTATAATTACTTCTCAAATTTGTGAAAAAAACTTTATATAACAGTATTCTTTTGTTGTTTAACTTGTGCGACCTTTAACCATAGATTCATGCTTGATTGTCTTCTTACAAAATGTTGTAAACATGTTCTTCAAAGCAATGTTCGTTCTACAACAAGATAATATTGATTTAATCACGCTGGTCATACCACCTTTGCTATCTTAGTTCATTGATTCCTAAAAAATCTTTCTTTCTAAGAAAACACAAATAATACCATAAAGATCAGACATAAATCCCAAACACAAAACATTTAAATCTTATAATGAAATGAAATTTGGTAAGTAAGTTTATCTTTGAATTTTCCACAATACTTTGCTCCAATATGCACCTATGTCAAGAAACATCAAGTTTTTACAGAAGATTCAATGTCGTCTGTAGTTGTGGCTTCCATTGCCTTTCATTAGCTTGCCTGACAGTTGAGGCTATTGTCGTCATGCCTCAACCTAAACAACTTTCTTGTTTCATCATTCTGTTAATAAACAACCTAAACTATGACTCCATACAGCTTAATTCCACCTCCTTTGTTAATAACCTGTTCTCGAACTTGAGAAAAAATGCTTTTGGTAGCTTTTCATTATAGTTTTGTTCTCATGCGATTCTGGTAAATACCTTTTTGATTAACCTAGGCCCAAAAACCCATCAATATGTGCTGAATAAAAAAGACCCAGAATCAACTTCATCACAGAATTTTACTTTTGTCCTTGATGTGATTGAATAAACCCAATACATCCAAGAAAGGATGAAAAAGCTCTTCCAAAAAATCACAAACCCATTCGTCTTAGTTGGATGACTCATCAAGAACATAAAAAATTGAAGGACATATCTAGTGACACGACTATCCTTGATATTCCCTGATATACATGGTTTTTAGTATATTTTAGGAATCTCATTTAGTTATGTTCTGCATACATTTCTACTACATTCTCATCATGTTAGAGTCTAAACAGCTTCATTCATCTGTATTAGCATACACATTGCATTTGAGGAGACATCAGGTACTTAGGAGGCATTCTGGAGAGTTTTGAATGGTGCTGCACTTGGAGTCAGAATGGAGCTGGAGTGAGCACAAATAGATACATAGAGCTGCGCTTGGAGTCAGATTGAAGCTGGAGACTGTCAGGAGCTAGAAGAACTCGAGCTGCACTCAAGTAATAATCAAGTTTGGTTGTACTCGAGTCCATCATTGAGTTTTGGACACGCGTGATGTATATCGAGTTGCGGATCGAGTTATGGGCTAAAACTTTCAACTCGTGGGCCTTTTTCAACGTTGGGCCAAATTGAAACTTCACACTGTATGCTGGGCCTCTTCTTACGGTCCAAATCAACCAAGGATTTTTATCAGATTTTAGTATATAAACCTACGTTGGTTTTCAAAAAACAATCTATCCTAGTTTTTACTACTTTCGTGCAAGCAGTCGTTTTATTTGCTTTTGTAATCCCAATAACAAAATCTCTTGTTTTGGAGTTTATTTTTATGCAATTCAGTTTTTCGTTCAGCTTTGAATTTTATTCTTGTTCGAGTTCTTCCTCAATGTTATCTGATATTAATTTCACGCATGCAGTTAAATTCATGAGTTCTGAGTAGTCACCTAAGGGTCTTGAGGATGAGTTAGGTTAGAGTGAATCTTAGGTTCTCTAGGTTGCTTGAGGTTAGGATTGATTAGATCTCATCTGATTTGGTGTTGTTAATGCTAGTTTCTTTCTGATCAACTGAAGCTCGTTCTAAGATGTTCTAGCACCCGATAGGTGTTTGGTAGAACGTCTGACCAAACCACTTCAGAGATTCACACGCTTATCTCGAGGGATCGAATGTTTGAGGTGTGAATCAGCTCCAAGCGAGTTGATCGCTCATGCCGGTTAAATTATCAAACGCCTATGGCGATAGGGTCTATTAATAGCTTAATCGAGTCTGTTTGCCATAAGAGTGGATTCATTGCTTTGTGTTCTCACTGCCTAGAGATTAGCTCTATTGAGTGTTTTCAAGTGCCTTGTTGATCTAAAAGTCACGCTGATCCATGATACTCACTCCTCAGGAACCCGTTTTCTCATCACACTGCGCTTGATTTACTTGCTATTTTGTTATTTATTATTTGCTCTGTTTTTACTCTGATCACTTTCGTATGCTTTATTTATTTTCAAGTTTGATTTAGTTTATGCTGGAGTTTAATTTAGGTTGCTAGACATAATTGACTCTGATTGGCTTGGATTAGAGTAGTTAACTGCATCTTGATTGATAGCTGCACTCCCAGTTGGTTTGACACCTTTTGTACTACTGCGACACATTAGTAGAATAGGATTTGACAACTAGAGTAAAATCCTGTTATCATTCCCTGTAAGAACTTTACGTGTGAGCTTCAGAAGAAATTCAGCAGTTGAAACCATAAGTCTAAATTATCATTGGACATATCAGTTTTCGATGAAAATAACAAACCAACACAATCAACCACAAATTCATAAACTTCAAAACCATCACTACCTCCAAAGACAAGGACGTGTCCAGTGTAGATATAAAAAATTATGCGATAAACCCGGTAACCTTTAGAAGGTTCCTTGGTAATTCTATAGAGATGTGCATGATGACTGCTCCAAGCAAAACTTGAAGATCTCCCAACACTTGAAGTCCAAACATAATTAAGAATCTAAATCACCCTTAACCACTTGATGATTTTTTTCTGATGAAATGAAGAGTGACTAGATGCAGTCGTTAAGAATGATAATCAACCGTTGATAATCAAAGGACTGTAGATAGAAAATAGAGCTCAACTTGGACGAAGAAAGAAAATAACCAAAAAAATGGAGTAGTAATCCTCTTGTTTGCTCTTTCTCACTAAGGTATCGCTACGCCACGAACAACGTGATGCAAAATGTAACAAGACCCAAAAACTTACTTCGTTAATCATGAGAATAAAAAAATTATTCCTTTTTTAATTCAATCTTTCACAAGAAAAAGATAAGAAAAAAATCTTACCCCGTGAGAATAACCCGAACATTATTACTAAACTCCATAAACAAGTAAACATCAAACCTGAGGACTTTAGAAGAATTCATTTAAATGAAGGAGTGAAAGAGAGAATAATTGAATAATGAAGATGGGGAAGAAGCTAAAAAGATTGTAGAAGCCCAGACGATTGTGATCCTTCAACAAAAGAAAATAAGTTAAAGCGACTGTAGAAATCGAAGTAATCGCATGTGGTAACTTCGGAGAGATGGTTTGTTTCAAATCAATTATTCTACTCTTTTCTAGACGACATGTATTAATATAACGATTTTATTGACCATTTAAAGGAGATGAAGAAACCAAAAAAAAAATATAAAGAGAAACAGAAATAGAAGAGTCTATTTGGAGAGATGTGTTGTAATAATTTTGTAATCTTATTGGTTGGGTTAAAGTTAATGTGTCAATTCTATTGATTAATAAGAGAACTCTAAATTGATGATGTGGCGTCACCTATAGAGAAAACCAAACTCTTATATATATATATACTAGGATTATACTCGCGTTATAACGCGAGATTGGATTGTTTTGATTGGTTTTCTAAATCGCGTTTATTTATCTCGTTAGACCCGTATTGATTTTTAAAATACATGTTGATATTTTAAAATATTGTTTTCGAATTGTTGTTTTTTTGAACCGAAATTGATCTAATTAGAGAAACCGAACCAAAAATATATCCAAATGGGTCCTAAATCTATGTATCCGAAAAATCAAATCCGAAGCAGAACTGAAATCAAATCAAGAATCAATTTTTTTGCTTTTTTATAGTTTTTCTATTACTTTTTTAGTTTTGAAATTTATATAAAATATCCGATCCAGAGCTCGGTTTATACCGAACTAAATTAGATGAACTGAATCCGAAAAAATACCAAAATATTTCCTAAATATATGTATCTGGAACATTGAATCCAACCCGTACCGAAACCGAATCAATAACTGATAAATTTTTTAATTAAATTTTAACTTTTTAAACTTTTTTTTTATTTTGAAATTTTATAAAAAATATCTAATCTAGAGCTCGGTCTATACTGAACTAAATTAGATGAACTGAATCCAACAAAATACCAAAGTATTTCCTAAATATATGTATATGGAACATTGAATCCAACCTGTACCGAAACCGAATCAATAACCGATATATTTTTATTAAATTTTAACTTCTTAAAGTTTTTTCCATTAAATTTTATTAATTTTGAATTTTTGTATTAAAATCTGTAACAAAATCTATCTTAACCTATTTTTAAGGGTTTTTACTAACTTAGGTTAAATTTCATTATAAAGTTTAAAATATAGTCTAAATGAAAGTGTCTCCCACTTTAATATGTAAGACTAGGATTATACCCACGCTATAGCGTGGAATTTGATTATTTTTTTCAACTTTTTTTCATTTAGTTTTTTAAACCCGTGTTGATGTTTTGAATATTATTTTCGAGATGTTGTTTTAGAGGTCCTAAACCCAAACCAAAATCAACCTGAAATAGAGGAACCGAACTCGGCAAATTACCCAAATATATCCTAAATCTATGTATATGAAAAACTAACCTAACTCGAATCAAAACAAAATCAATAACCAAATTTTAGCTTTTTAGATTTTTTTTCTATTAAATCTTTTTGAATTTTGAATTTTTATATATAAATACACGATCCTGAACTCGATCAATACCAAATCAAACTCTGTTCGAAGATTTAAAATACCCGGATAAGTCTTAGAACAGCCTACCAAAATACCAAATTAAAGGAACCGAAATCGACAAAATACCAGAGTAGGTCCTAAATATATGTACCCGAAAACCGAATCCAAAACCAAACTGGAACTAAATCAATAACCGATTTACTACCCGATCTTTTTGTATATTTAATTTTAGTTTTTTGGAGATTATCTATTAAATCTTTATTGATTTTGAATTTTGTATAAAAATTTGCAACAAAACTAATTTATTCCTATTTTTAAGGGTTGTTATGAATTATATGTTAATTTTATCCTAAAGTTTATAACATAGGTCAAAATGAAATTGTCTCCCGCATTAATATGTAAGATATCTTACATATTAAAGCGGGAGACACTTTCATTTTAATTGTGTTATAAACTTTAGGATAAAAATTAACCTACAGTGTATAACAACCCTTAAAAATAGGTTTGGGATAGGTTTTATAACAGATATTTATTTAAAAAATCTAAATTAATAAAGATTTAATGAAAAAACATTTAAGATAAAAAAAAATCGGTTACAAATTCGGTTATTGATTCGGTTCCGGTTCTGCTTTGGATTCGATTTTCCGGGTATATAGATTTAGAATACCTTTTCGGTATTCTATTGAGTTCGGTTCATCTAATTCGGTATTTCTTTATTTTGATTTATGATTTATCCAAATATTTTTATTGTTTGGATAGAGTTTGGTCCCGTATAGATCGAGTTCGGGTTCGAGTATTTATATATAAAAATTCAAAATTAAAAGAGATTTAATAGAAAAACTCTTAAAAAATTTGTTTTTGATTTGGTTCGGGTTCAGGTTTAGGTTTGGTTTTTCAATTACACAGATTTATGATCTATTAAGGTAATTTATCATGTTCATTTCGGGTTCGATTTCTCTAATTCATGTTAATTTCGGTTCGTATTTTAAACCTCTGAAATAACATTCAAAATATCAACACGGGTTTAGGAACCAAATAAACACGATTGAAAAAATAATCAATTCTCACGCTATAGCGTGGGTATATATCTGGTGATAGAATAAAGGAGGGGCCCATTTGATTGTTGTTGTTTGTTTTATTTCATTTTTAGGCTTTTTCTTTAGAACATGTTATAAACTTTAGGATAAAAATTAGGGCCGACAATCCAAATCCCCCTGAAAACTATCATATCGCACTAAACCCCCCCAAACTATTGCCCTCTTTAAATTTCACCCTAGATTAAACTTTGAAAACCTATTTTCCCCTAATTGAAATTTTCGGTATAATTGATTTGAACCGTGACAAAACCTAAACCATACCATACCGCCGACCCGTGAACCAAACTCATAACCCAACAAATAATCTAACCCGACCCGAGCTCATCCCCAAATCAATTATCGTATCTCATTGCACACGAAATATCGTATCATGAATTTGCGATTTTGCTGCAGGTGATTTATGGATCAATTCTCTATTTCCTAAGATCAATATTGGGTTTTCGAAGTCTCTGAAATCGTTTGTTCCGATTTTATGATATGTTGTTGAGTTTGAGATTATTGTTCATTGTTTTTGAAATATAGGAGATTGGGAATGAGTAATGAGTCAGAAGTTTCAAATGGGAGTTCGAGTTCTCGTCAAAGAGGCAGAATTGTGTCTGGTGTGGAGCTGCAATCACCTCTAAGATTGTCATTTGTAGTGTCTGTAAAAGAGTTTGGGTAATGGTATTAGAGTATCCTTTGAAGGTGTCTGTAAAAATTAACCTATAGTTTGTAACAATCCTTAAAAATAAGCTTAAGATAGGTTTTGTTAAAAAAAATTATACAAAAATTCAAAATTAATAAATATTTAATTAAAAAAACTCTAAAAAGCCAATATTTTTTTAAAAAATATATCGCTTAAATATTCAATTATTGATTTAATTTCGGTACGCGTTGGATTTGATTTTCTGAATACATAGATTTAGAACATTCTTGTATTTTGTCAGAATCGGTTCATCTAATTTTGTATTTTGGATTATTTTAGTTTAAAACTTATTCAGCTATAATTTTTTTTTTTGGATAGAGTTTGGTTCCATTCCGTATAGATCGAGTTCGAGTTCGGTTATTTTTATATAAATTTCAAAATTTTAAAAAATAATAGAAAAATTCTAAAAACTCTAATGGTTCTTGATTTGGCTTCGGTTCGGGTTCAAGTTCGGTTTTTTGGTACATAGATTAAGGACCCATTTGACTATTTTTTCAAGTTTGGTTCTTCTAATTCAGAATCAATTTCGGTTCGGGTTTCAAACGTTTAAAATATCTCGAAAATAATATTCCAAAATAGCAACATGGGTATCACAACCTAAATGAATACGGTTTAAAGAGCAGCTAAAAAAATCAAATCTCGCGTTATAACGCGGGTATAATCCTAATATATATATAATACCAATTGAAATTTAGTTTGGCTTAGTTTGGTTTCTTATAAACAAGTATTTGAAATATGATTCGAATTAAACCTAAAATAATCTAAATGTTTTAAAGAAATATCATTTTCAATATATTTTTCTTTAAAACTACTCTTTTATTTTGTAAATAAAACAAAGCAAAATAATATTTTTGAAATTTTTTTGGCTGAAAAGACATTTTTACAATTTTTCAAAAATAATTTTAGTTTTCAATTAATTCCATTTCAAATATGTAATTGTAAAAAAAATACCCAGACACCCATAATTTATTTATTAAAAGTAACAAACCAAACCAAAATTAACAAGCCAAACATTTATTTTTGATTTGGTTCGATTTTTCGAGTACAATTTAATATTCAGGACTAGTTCCTCTATTCTACTCGTAGATGCTTATAACCGGTACGAACCAAAATCGGTACAATCCGGTTGGATTATAATTTGTTACTTCACTCCTTTTTCGTAGAAGGGCAAACATGTAATTAACAATATATTGTCAGGGCGACTAAAAAACTCCCCGTATCTAGTAGAATCCATCGGTTTCTCATAGACTCAACTTAAACCTAATTACATTTCCTCGCTCTTTTCCCCAATTTCTCCGCCGGCGGGAAAACTATGTCGCACTTCGGAAGGTCAGGTCCGCCGGATATCAGCGATACCTACTCTCTTCTCGTCCTTAACATCACCTTCCGTAATCTCTCACTCTTTCTCTCAACCTTGTGACAATACTGGTCTCTGTCATTTTGGACTTGGTTTCTAAGAAATTAGGGTTTGTTCTAATGTGTAGGTACGACTGCTGATGACCTCTATCCTCTATTCGCAAAGTATGGGAAGGTCGTGGATGTATTTATCCCCAGAGATCGAAGGTCTAATTTTCTCTATTGCTTCAGTCTCCTTGAGCCCGATTGAGATATTAGGGTTTTTGTCCAAGGTTTTTGTATTTGGATGCTTATTGTTGTGACTATTTAGGACTGGTGATTCGCGTGGCTTTGCATTTGTTCGGTATAAGTATAAAGATGAAGCTCACAAAGCAGTTGAAAGGCTTGATGGTAAATGATTTTAAATTTGTTTGTTTGTTATATTAGTTTATGCATTTGGTGGCTGGGTTTAACATTAAGCTTGTTTTCATTTCAGGAAGAGTTGTTGATGGCAGAGAAATAACTGTACAATTTGCGAAATATGGACCAAATGCTGAGAAAATGTAAGCTTCTTTCTTTGGCTGTGATTGTTTAAGTTTGTTAGTGTTACGTGCCGTTTGATTTTGGTATAATCACCATCTATTGTTTTTGGTAAACTCATTTGATACTTATCCAATTTTATATGCTGTTTTCTCTTTTTGAGTGAGCTTACTATTGAGTGTTTCCTCTTAGACCGTTCCTGAATTTTGTAATGTTTTAAAGCTACTATGTAGTAAAAAAGTGTATCTGTAATTGTATTCTGATAAGTTTGTGATTTTCATTTCAGTTCCAAAGGAAGAGTTGTGGAACCTCCTCCAAAGTCACGGAGGTCAAGAAGTCGTAGTCCTAGGAGGAGCCGTAGCCCGCGTAGGCATCGTAGTCCTAGGAGAAGCCGCAGTCCCCGTAGGAGGTGAGATTCTTCTTGACCTGTTTTCTTACTATGATGACGCAAGCTGCAGGGATTTCGTACTTGGATTATACTATTACTTAATTAGTTTTTGTAACTTGATTTATCAAAGATTTTTTCCATTTTAACTAAGAACAGTATATGTCTAAATAAATCTCTAATTGAGTTTAGTGACTTTTAGGTATCGAGATGATTATAGGGATAGAGATTACCGCAAGAGGAGCAGAAGCAGAAGTAGAAGCTATGAGCGGCGTGAGAGGCATCAGGAGAAGGATAGAGATTATCGTCGTCGCAGCAGGTCTCGTAGTGCTAGTCCAGATGGCAAACGCAGAGTCAGAGGCCGTTATGATGATGAGAGCCGCAGTAACAGTCGCTCCTTAAGGTCTCTTGCGTTGTTAACCTCAATTTTTTTTTGTTTTTTCATGCTGTTGCTCCACACCACTATGTAAAATTTTCCTGATTTCAATTTTTGACATGCAGTGCATCTCCTGCTCGCCGCAGTCGCAGCCCTAGAAGTCCCTCCCTACAAAAAGTCTCCCCTTCTAGAGAAGTTTCTCCTGATAAGCAGAACAATGAGAGGTCTCTGTCTCCAACTCGTCGTAGCCTCAGTCCAAGAAGTCCGTCCATGCAAAAGGCCTCTCCTTCTAAGGAGATATCACCTGAAAGGCTTAGCAATGAGAGGTCCCCTTCTCGTGGTAGCCAGTCTCCCCGTGGCAAAGATGCTGCTGCTTCCCGAAGTCAATCTCCGTATGCTGCGGTGGGTGAAAAAACTCACATTGCTTTTAGATGAATATCACCAGTAAACTTTGATCTCTGAATTGTGCTTGTTTACTTCCTTTCCGCAGGAATGACTGAAGCATTTGTGAAGAAGACATGGTGTATGAAAAAACATGTTTGCTTGTACTGATGATGTTTCATCGTCAAGCACTGGAACTTCTACCCTCTGTAGTATTACTTGCTTTCTGTAGGTGCCCCCAAACTACTGACTGTATTTTTGTTCCCTGTTATCTTTCTGGTTTAGTGTCTATGTGCAAGGAGAGTATTACTGTGTTATTTCACCGCCTTTTTAAACATTGGTCCGTTTGAATCTTCTTTGATATGCATTGGAATTCATAGGATGCTAACTTCATTCCCATGGCTTGTCTTGGATTTTTCTAGTCTGGTTCGAGAAAAGAATTGATTGGGAAGATGGCACAACCATGTTGAGATAGTAGCTGTTGATGCTGTAAATGAAACCGTAGATGATCGATGCTGGTCACAGCAATTGGCTGAATCTCACCCACCATACATAGTAGCATTTTTTGTCTCTTAACTCGTTGCCCAATGCTACAAGGACCTTGTTTTTTTAATCTAATATCGAAATGATCGTAGTCAATTTTTCAGACACGTTCAGTTGAGTTTCACTTATCTCAATCTCTTCTGTTTAAGATTCTTTTCAGAAGTCTACTGTTAACATACAAAATGAGATCACAAAGAAGCATCTTATATAACTTATTTAGTTTTTTTGATTAAGCAATGGTGAGATTAAGAAGCTGTGTGAACTCCAATCTTCTTGTCTCATGGTAAAAAGTTTTGTACTTATTTGGCCAATAAGTCAACCAAATAAACCCTTTAATTTCCCACTCCATTCTTCTACCCATTGCTCCTTTTCCAATCTTCCAAACCACACTTTCTCCATACTCATCTCCTGCAAATATCACTCCTCCTTTCCTTGTAAACGACCGATAAGCTCTTGCGTAACGATCCTTAAACCAAGACCTTGGACTCATAATCGAGAACCGCGATGGCTTTGTTGAGAAAACCTCTCTCCCTCCAACGCTGCTATCGTACAAGATCCAGTTTAGATTGGCTGTGTAGCCAAGCACGGACTGCTCGAATTTCCATGGGGTCATTGTCATGGTGGAGGCTTCACGTCCCGCCACTCTTAGGCCTAGCGAGTTTGGTGGGTCAAATGAGCCTTCGATTGATCTCTCGACTTCAAACTCTCGCCCCGGGTTGTTTGATGATTTGCTAACCGAAACGCTTATGAAATCGGTTTGAAGAGTTGGAGTTAATTGCAGACTGATCCTTGATGGGAAATGCTTCTCGTGTTCTCCTGCTCCTCTTTTCGACATCAATCTCTCGTTTACAAGCTTTATTACATCGAATCTGTATGAACAAAATAATGGTTGTGAAGAGACTTTATAAATAAGAGATTTAACTTTGTTAAAACCAGAGTTTTTGTACATGTATGTACCTGATGTTGTCTATCTTTACGATCACATCGATCCACTTGTCTCGAACTACAACTTTGTGATAGAACTGCATCACACCTTCAAGCTGATTAAATTTGAGAGAGAACAACAATTTTGAATCAGCCATTGGGTTGCTTGATCTCTCCACTTTCATGGCTTCAATCGGGCAATACAATTGTACTTTCCAAAGTCCATAAGCCGAAACAGCGTAAGAGAACAAAGGAGTTGTAGCTGTTTTGGTGGATTGACTTCGTTGATGCTCAATAATCCAATTTGTAAACGCTAAATTCACCGATCTCATCCATTGTTCTTCCATATTAGACCCTAAAAGTTTCATCAAGGATACTGCAGCTAGACGTGCACGACAAGTAACCAAATGATTCTTGAGTGTATTGAGGCAGTTTTCACGGAGATACAAAGGAGCTTCGTAGACGCATACAACGAACGAGAGACTGAGAATAACAGTGTTGAATATGTCTTCAAGACCGTCGATTTTCGATGAATCGAGATTAGGAGTTTTGATGGTGGAACAGTTGAAACTATTAGAAGTATAAGTTAGTATAGATTCAACGAAATTGAAGAGAAGAGAGGTGATTGATTGTTCATTGAAAGGGTTTCGTAAGTTTGGGTTGACATTTATCTGTTTTTTGTTGGTCCAAAGATACAAAGGAGAATGATTATTGGATTGGACGATGATGGAGAATGTTAGAATTGAAGGGTTTGGGGTTTTTTGTGCAATCAGATTTAGGGTTGAATTAGGAAAATCAGAAGTTGAGGGGCAAATACAAAAAGAAAGAGAAGTTGTACGCCATTTGGTAATTTGTGGAATGTTTTGTATCCAAGTGAATACATCAGGGAACTTCTCAGACATCATTTTATGTTGTTGAATTTGAGATTTGTATTCGTATTCACATATATATAGACGCACGTTGTATATATATGTATAATATATAGTTTGTATATGTACGTAAGATCATGAATATTTGAATCATGTGCACGATTTTGCAAAAAGAAAAGTGAAATGATAAGCTCTAAATTTGCAAACAATGGAATAATTATTTAACAAAAATATAAAATAACACAATGGAATAATAAGCTTTGGAGTTTCGTAGGAATATTTTATCTATTTTCGGATATATTCTTAGTGTTAATGATTATCCTAACAATCAGTTCAAAACTCTATTTTATTTTTCAAAATATAATCGGTATATTGTAAGAATTTGTCTATTTATTGGTGCTAATTAATGATGTTTAATTTGTATAATGCTAATTTCATTTACTTTTGTTAACTAGTAATATTAGTTCTTACTTATGAAAATTGATAACTAAGCATAACAATTTTTTGTGTTAACAATTAGATCATCAAAATTTTCGAATTCTTCTGGTAGTTTATATAAACCTAGTTGATATCTCTGATATTAAATGTTCCACCTCTACTTACTTTTTTTTTGTTAACATTAGATCGACAAGACTCGATCCATAGGCCTAAAGCCAACCCCTAATTTTTTTTAAGTTACCATAACGCAGCAGATAGGAATCGAACCATGGTGGCAAGTCATTAGCTCGACATCTACTTACTATAGCTGATAGATTATAAAAATGTTTTAAGAATTGAGTATTAAACTACAGATCAAAGTTCCAGTAGCCTAAACTCACTTTTTAATGTCTCAAACATATCATATGAAAATTACATGTTTTGTGGAATCAATCGATGGTGAAAAGCATAAGGGAACATAACCACTTGGCTAAACGGATTTTTCAATTCCGGAAAACAATTTACATTCAACAATACATGTATATGTTTATATATAAAGTTGCATCATAGAGATGATTTACTGTACTATGCTATGCATGACATTGACAAGACTTGACTAGTAACCTGAAAAAAAAATCCAGATAATTTGTCATAATCAGAAAGTGTTTATATTCTTGATTTTATCCAATTATACAAAGAATATTTGTAAGAAAATTAGCTTTTACTTAACGTATCTCTTTAGTTCACCCCAATGTAGTCATATCTTACTATTTATGAAGAATATATATAATTTTATATGTGTAATTTTCTTTTGCAAGAATATATTTGTTACTAAAATACCAAAAGCACCAACAAAAGGATAAATATAGTCAAAACTTCTTTCAATGATATTTTCATTTCACTGAATTTAGTTAATATATTAAATTAGACAATCTACATGAGTTAATAAGAAATTAAATAATATTCACAAGTTTCTACCAAAAAATTAGATAAGAAAGAGAGAAACCCACACGCTAAAACCATTAACCATCACTATACTTTCTAATTTGGTAGTAGTATTCTTTTTTGCTCTTTCGTCAAATTAACGTGGTTTCTTGCTCCACACGGCTGGAGATACGTGCTTCTGAATCTGGCATCGCAGCACTAAGCACTATCGGCATACGTGTGATATATCATTTATACCTAATATCAAATATGAGGTCCAAAATCTATTTCTACTTCGGAACTTTAATATAACGAAAGATGTACCTAAATTTAAATTTTCTGTTTTATCTCACTCAAATTGAAAATTAAATTCATAACTACACTGAAGTTATAAATTAACTTTCTGAATCCAAAAATAGAGTTAAAAAAACTTATCAGGTCAATGACTTAAAATCAGCTCATTATTAGATTAACATTGTAAACCAAGGATTGGTAATCAGTCAATCGAAATTACCTAGACAAATGTGCAATTAAATTTTTAACTTTATTTTCGGATGCAGTCAGCAAGTTAATTTTTCATTCGGATGAAATTAAATAGAAGATCTAAGTTTATGTATATTTGTTGTTATATTGAAGTTTCAAGATAAAAATAGATCGTCCACCAAAAACCTCAACCAAACAAAAAATATGTATTTGGTTTGGTTTGGTTTTATGACAAAAAATTGTTAGATTCTAATAATTTTGGTATTTTTGTTTTTAGTTCGATTCAGATTTTAATTGAAAACCGAAAGTAACCAAATATAAACCAACAATAATTTGGACTAATTTATTATACTAACGATTGTTTGGTTTTCTGGTTACTAAATTATATTTGGTTCGAATAGACTGAGAACCAAAATTATTTTGAATCTCATTTAGGTCCAATTTTAAGCATTGATTCATAACTGAAACCAAAAAACAAAAAATACATACCATATTTTTAAAAGTACCTCGTTATTTCTTCCTCGACTTATTTATTTCTCACTAAAAAAACCTATACTTTTAACCTAATTATTGTGCTCCAAACTTTTTAAGTTATGTCATAAGACAAACATTGCCTCGTTTTGGGTATTTGTCAGCCAAATTTTTTAACAAAAATGACAAAGTTTTGAGTCTAATCGCACTTTTAAAACGATACAGTAATCATTATTAGATGTTTAAAGGGAAGCATATTACTGTAGTTAATCATGACAGTTGGTGTTGTAAAATAGTGTATAATAAAGTTTATGACACAAAATAATTAGAAATATATATGTTGATGTTAAAAACGTCAACAATTACTGCAATTTTTATTATATATGTGGAGCCCACGCGTTACTATGCACGTATAGTAAAACCAAAAATTTGTCTATAAATATGAACGTTTCGTTCATAATGTATACACACCTTC
>OVAX01001423.1:7690-45592 GCA_900406405.1 Lepidium africanum | reverse complement strand
GTAGTTAATAGAGGGTTTAAAGGATGTGTTTGGATCATGGATCGGATTTTGTGTTCATTTTCACTCACATCTTGAAGAAATGTTTTTTCGTTTCTGAAATCTCTTTATTAGTGTGTGCAAGGAATGTGTATCTCGTTCTAAGGGGAAAGTTTTTTAATTTGAATGGACAAAATTGCAAATGCTGGTCAATACTTTGGCACTTTTTATGGAGCAAATATAAAAATTCAGCTGTACTGTAAATTGTTATTTTACCAATTATATATAGATGATTTATTTAACTACAAATATTTAAACCAATAATTCAAATCTTGTATGATGTAATGTAGCCACTACGTACTGATGATGTTGAAAATCATACTTTTTTTTTTATTGATTTGTTTGTTCTTACTTCGCTTTGTTTGTTCTTACTTCACCGAATTTTATGATGATTGTAAAGTTCTCCGATCGATTGCTGATGATTAAAACTTGTAGTAATCGTGAGAATCTAAAACAGTAAATGCACCAAAGATTTAACGAGTTTCCAGCAACCGCGGATACATTTAGTGGGAGTTTACAACACACAACTTTCCTCACGGAAAACTTGTGATGAATTATGTTTCAGGTTTTACACAACATTCACCCACGCAAGAACAAGAAAAACCATAAGGAAAGCCACACAAATACACAAAGATTACATGACTCTCTTCTAGCTTCCACAGAAGCATCATTTTGTCTTTTATATGTGTATCAATGACTATATCTAATGGGCCTGTAGAACCTCTTCCTTTGGTGTTGTTAGACACAGGCCCACAAGACCCATCTCTGGGAAGCTAACAGGTCTTGATGGTGCAACAACTCTACTAACAGGTCTTGTTAGTAGTTGAAGCTAAAAATACAAGTTGGAAGAAGCAAATCAGTTTTTTTAAGCTTAATAATGCTTTAAGAAGTAGCTTGAATTTTTTTTTTTTTTTGTCAACAGATCATATTACTTATTTAGAACGAAAAGTAAAACTAAGAGCATCTTCAATGGTGCTTCAAATCTCTCTTCAAAACTTCTCCATTGGTGCTTCAAATCTCTCTTCAAATTTGAAAATCTCTATTTTCTTCTTCAAATTTGAAGGATCTTCATTTCTTCCTTTATTTTTTTAACAAGATTTTTTATTTGCAAAATGATCCCTTAAGTTTTATTTTTTTATTATTTTATACCTAACTAAAATTTTAGGGTATGATAAGAAAAAAAATGGAATCATTGTTCCTGAATTTATTGAATTTTTAACTAATAAATATAACAAAATTTTATAAAATGCAATAATAATATATATTATAATAAAAATACAATAATAATACATAATTATCATGAGTCCATTATATATTTGTCATTTTTTTATTTATGTGATATAAATTGAAATTTTATGATTTTACTAAAGTTGTTATGATTTTTTACTTAAAATTAATGTATGTGGGTTAAATGTATATTTTGAAAAGTAGAAAGATAATTTAGAAATTAGTAATAAATATGATAGATCAAAATATTATTAAAATATTTATTTGAAGTAGGAAATTAAAGTCGAAATAATACACTTTGTAAATCGAGATTTGTAACAAACTTTGAATAAAGAAATTTGCTCTTCTTTATTGATACTTAGAAAATATAACTCTAAAAACTAAACACCTCTCAAAGTCATACTTAGGTCACAACTCAACCTATGTATTTATAGGGATTAACACACCTTATTAATTTCCCTTTTCCTATTAAGAATAGTTCCTTTAATTCCTAAACCAAAAACTATTTAAGATTAATTTCTTTTAATCCTAGACTACTTAGAGAATATCTTATCTAACAAACTATTTCCATATTTGTTAAAACTTGTTCTATAAGTAATTGTTAATGAAGACTTCAAGCCTCACTAACAGAAATGAAGTAAATCATTGGAGCAAACCTCTTCTTCATTTTTGAAGGAAAAACTGAAGACAACCATTGGAGATGATCTAACATATGAGAGAAGAATTTACGAAATTAGTTTATGTTCTCTTAAAAATCGCTGAAACCTTACATATGTTCTCTTTGTCTCTCATTCTCTATGCATTGAAGTAAAGCACTATTTGTGTATTAAGTAAATCACTTTTTGTGATATCTTATACAGTTATACTCCTTCCAAATCTAAATGTTTTATGTTTTGGAAAAGAAAAATTGTTTTGAAAAAATAAATCAGTATCCTCTATTTTTCTTTGACAATCATTGAATTGACAAAGTCTTTTTTTTTTCCATTGTCATTGAATTGACAAAATAATATCCATATTTTATCTATAGTTGAACTCTAGTGAAAAATATTATAGAATTGAACATTAAACATTTGACCAAACTTATTGTTCTTAATTTTTATTTTATATTTTACTAAATATAATATGGTTTGTCCTCATTTATATATTTTCTTTCACTTTTCGTATATAGTAATATTTTCAAATTTTCAAATCATTTTATTTTACAAAATTTTCTAGTATGTGTACAAATCTTAAAACAATTACAAGAACAGGTCTCGGTGGATAACTGTTTGCAACAATAATATATTGAAATAACAAGAGCAATGATTGATTAAAAATAGAGAAAATATATCAAAATTGTAGAAGAGGGATATATACTTTATATATTTCAAAAATAGTTATATATAGGATTTAGCAAGACAGATTTAATACGTAAATGCAATTTTTTCAAGGTATCGTCATTACTGTTTTTTTTTTCTGCATGTGGTGGTTACTTTAATTTATTCAATAAATTAAAAATTGAAATAATAAGACAATGATTGATTAAAATTCGTCACCAGAAATACGTACCAATCATAACTCAACTGATCATTAGATCTACGAAAGTCTAACCTGAAAGTCAATATTTCGTGCTGTTCATTTTCAATTAATGAACCTTCTAATTTTTGTTGATTTGATGATTTCTAGAATTATAAAGAGATATATTTATGAAAGTAAACAATTAAATAATAAATATTTCAACTAGAATTAGGAAGGTTTAACGACCGTTGACCTTTCCTTTAATTGTTCCGTATTTAATTGAAATTTAATTAATCATCCGTTTTCCGACACGTGTTGTGTCGGTCCCATGGTACGAGTAATTAGAGAAATTTCACTTTAGCCCCTTATTTAATTAAGAATTCATATTTTGATCACATCAATTTATAATTATCAAAAATACCCAATTCATACAAAAAAATGTATTTATAATCGAACATAGAATTTTGTAACTTTTAACACTAGAGTTTAACTTTAGATAACCACGTTATCACGCGTGATCAAGTTTGAAATTGTTGATATTATGATAAATAATATTATATCAAAAAGTCTATAATTGAACTAATTCCCTTATTTGCTTTGTAGGACAAAAATTATTGTATTGAATCTATTGAAATTTCTATGTTTTGCTTATTGTTTTCATTTGAAATATATGTTTGGTTATCTAACTATCTTTTTTTTTTTTTTTTACCCTTGTGGACTAGTTGTTGATCTAAAGAACCAACCATTACCTCATTGATGTCGTCTCTTTGATGCTTAATTGTCTTATTCAATTTTTAGAAAAACCAATTTTTTGTATGTAGGCCAAAAAAAAATAATTATGTTGATTAATTAAGCATTCATATTTTATTTTATGTACGGAGGTGATGATCTCAATGTTGAGAAATGCATAATTCGATAAGAAGATTTCTGGTATCACTATTGCACGAGCAAGCCCAACGATATCACATTTACTATTTACAGATGATAGTCTCTTCTTCTGTAAAGCTACTAATATTATGGAAATCCTAAAGGAATATGAGAGGGTCTCGGGACAAAAAATAAATTTTGATAAGTCTTCGATTCAATTTGGACATTCTGTTCAGGATATGGATAAACAGATAATTCACCAAGTTTCTGGTATTAAGAATTTGGGTGGAATGGGCTCATATCTTGGACTTCATGAAAACATTGGTGGTGCTAAGACTAAGGTCTTTGCTTTTGTTCAGGAGAAACTTCAAGATAGTATTAACAGTTGGACGTCAAAATTTCTTTCCAAAGGGGGAAAGGAAATTTTGATAAAATCAGTTCTTACCGCTTTACCAACATACGTCATGTCATGTTTTAGATTACCTAAAACTATTGTGAAACAATTAAATTCCGCGATAGCTAATTTATGGTGGTTTAATTTTGAAACATCGAAAGGTGTCCATTGGATGAAATGGAAAACAACTATGTAAACCAAAAACAGAAGGTGGTCTTGGTTTTCGTTTGTAGGAGGATTTCAATTTTGCACTTTAGCTAAACAGCTTTGGTGCTTGATTGATTATCCGGATTCACTTTTTGCGCAAGTTATGCGGGGAAGATATTATAAAAATTCCTGCCCTTTTACTGCAAAATCTACTTCTACTCCGTCTTATGGCTGGCGTAGTATTATGTCCTCTAGATCTCTGGTGTCTAAAGGAATTATAAAGAAAATTGGGGATGGTAGATCAATTGCGGTCTGGAAAGATCCATGGATCCCTGATATATACAACCAAGACATGCCTTAGGTTTTGATCAATCTATATACCCAAATTTAACCATGGATCAATTTATTGATTTCCTATCAAGATCATGGCGAGAGATAATCTTATGTCAATATTTTATTCCGTCAGATGTCCAATTAATCATGGGAATATCTATCCCATATAGGGTAAGACCTGATTATAGGGGATGGTACTATACAAAACTGGACGTTATTCAGTAAAATCTGGATATACCACTGAAGAGAATAATTCCCTTATTGGGACGGGGACATATGGGCTGAATTTATGGGCACTCCAAGCTAAGGTCTGGAAGTTGGACTGTCCTAATAAAATCAAATATTTTATGTGGTAATCCTTATTAGAGATGCACTGCTATTAAGCATAACCTTAATAGTCATGGCATTAAGTGTGATCCTAGATGTGGTAGATGCGGGGCGGAGAAGGAGACAATTAACCACATTCTTTTTGAATGCCCACCCGAAATTTAGACATGGGTACTCTCGTGTGTACCTTCAGCTATGGACATATTTCCAGGACAGTCATTCTGGTATAATAAAGATTACTTATTTTGGCGGATCCCGGACTCGGTAGATGTATCAATCTTCCCATGGATTATCTGGCTTCTATGGAAAGATAGGAATGATGTGTGTTTTTCGGGTGTGGGTAAAACTCCTCCAAATATATTGTCCCAAGAAATGCAAGATGTGCTTGAGTGGTCTAATGCTAGGTGATCAAATTCGATTACTGTTCAACCAGGATCCCTTACCGCATCTTCTCCTTGGTCGGCGGTTGATATCCCCTTGACAACTAATCCGGCCTTAACAAGTTATAGGTGTTTTGTAGATGGGTCGTGTAAAGATTCTGACATGTATACGGGGATTGGTTGGATGTGCTTTCCGGATCACCATGATGGTACCTGTATGGGTGCTCGACGCATAAGAAGGAGTCTCTCTGCACTACATTCGGAAGTGAAAGCTCTGCTCTGGGCTATGGAGTCTTTGATTTCCCTATAGTTTTTAGAAGCAGAGTTTGCTACGGATTGCACGGATGTCCTCAAGATTATGATGCACCTAGAAGAATGGCCAATTTTCCAAACTTATCAGGAGGATTTTCTCAGGTTGAAATCTCTTTTCCGTGTCTTTTCGTTGTTTGCCATAAAGCTGATTCTCTCGTTCGTTGTATTAGAGAGACAGCTCATGGCTTAGTGTTGTAACTGTGATCCATCGTCTCTTGAAATGTGGTTTTTTTATTATTAATATCATTCATGGAACCAAAAAACCCAATTTTTTGTATAGTTTAAAATCAAACTTTTGGACAAGATTCCAAATAAAAATTTGAAAACTACAATTTGACAATAGATTATTTTTAAAAAAGTTGTTTATATTTATCTACTACAAATTATTTTACCCATTATTTATGTGTCTTTTTCAAATTTTATTTTACATTGGTATCATTTTTGGATTAGTACTATTATTATTTAATTCAAATATACAAATTATTTCATATACAAACACTTTTCATAAAATATTTAACAATTTCATCAAAGTGGAATACAATTATCCAAAATAATATAATATGTGCCGATGTTGAATATAAATAAAAACAAAAAAATTGGACTGATTATAGTTGATCCAATTAAAGTGGGGTCATAGTGTAAAGAATATTTCTTTTTTCCACCTCTTTTTTTGTCGATACTTTTATCAACCAAAAAAAAAATTGCAATTAAATTCGTCTTTTTGTCGGCGGAATTTTCTTGTAAATTCGATTTTCATTAAACAAATGGTAAAAAACTAAATTAATTTAAGTTATTTGAACTTATTATCCGGGCTACTAACCTAATAGGTTTACAGGTCTATTGTCCGTAGATCCGTTACATTTATTAAACCTATGGCCTTTATTGACCGTTGGATCTTCCTCGGTTGATGACAAGACCAACTATCTCTGCACTTTCTCTTGTTTAATTATTTTTTAATAATTGAAACCTTATATACACCCCAACATTATGCTATATTTGTATATTTGAACGGAAACTAACTTTAAGAACAAATTTAACCTCAAATTTTATAAAACAAACTTTTTATTATATTAGATTCAATAAATCCCATTATTAATTTAGATTTTTGGGATTACATGTACATATATAATTTCTTATATTTTCTCCCTACCCACCATATTCTATACGGTTGAAATTTTTGTAAAATAGTTTTCAAATTGTAATTTTTGATGATTTAAATTTTATCACACAAGTCAAGAATGTGATATTTTATTTTAAAAAATAGACAATATAATAAGTTGTTACCATTATATAAAACTTTATATTATGATAAATACTATATATTAAATCAAATTTTTCACATCAAATCATCTAAATTTATTATAATTTATGACTGTAAAATTTATATGAAAAATTATCTAAATTTTCCATTACTTACATTTTCTAATTCTGTTTTTGAGATGGAGGGTAAAATATTAAAATATAATCACTTAAAAGGATTTTTCTTATTGAAAAACATATATATTAAAAGAATTAGAAATATATTCGAACGTAAAAAATAGATTAATAAATATAATAGAAAGAAAATTGATTAAGCAACAGAAATGTTTTCATATATTATGTTGCATACATTATAAATAAATGTATACAGTTTGACGAAATAATACCATGTACTAGTAAACAAATTTAATTTAATTTTCAAATTTTTTAAAAAATAATCACAAATACCACCGTCAATTTGGGGTATAAACTGAAAATTCAAAAAGTATGGGGCTAAAAACTGGAAACGAATGTAACAGTTGGGGTGCAATTGAATAATGAAATAAGAAGAATTTTAGGTGAAGAGAAAGTGAGAAAGTCCATAGTTGGCTCCGAATTCTACTCCACTTTTGTCTCTCAATCTGTTTTTCTTCTCTCCTAAATTTTTTGTTAGCGATTTTTTTGGCGTTTCTTGTAAATGTGAGAAGTAGATAGATTCGAACGAAAAAAAAAGTTTTTTTTTTGCCGGTGCATTGATTCGTGAATCAGCCATCTTCTTCGAAGATTTTGAGGAAGATCAAAGGAAATCAAAAGGAATTTAATATGTCAGGTCCACTTGATCGGTTTGCAAGGCCATGTAAGAGATCTGATTTTGCTTTTGTTTGAATCCTTTGATTCTTTATTTGTGATTTTGTTATAGAAATGTTCTATTTTTGTTTCTGGGTTGAACAAATTTTTAGGGTTTACTGTAGCAATAACTTCGAATTTAAGGAAATCTGAGTTCTAAATTTGAGAATCGAAAATTTTGTGTCTTTTTGCTCTGTCTTGTGTTTGATTTAAGGTTTTGATTAAGCTGAATTATTGTTGAATAATGAAGCTTTATTTGTTTGGTTTAGATTCATTGAGCTAAATGCAATAGTTGAATAGAGAAATTTATGGGTCTCATTAAGTTTAAACAGCTTTTACTACAGGTTTTGAGGGATTATTGAGCAGTGATGAGAAGAAGGAAAGAAAGTCTGACTTTGAGAATTCTGAAGATGAGAGGAGAACTAGAATTGGTTCTTTGAAGAAGAAAGCTATTAATGCATCTACTAAGTTCAAGCATTCTCTTAAGAAAAAGAGTGGAAGAAGAAAAAGTGATGGTCGAGTGAGTTCTGTCTCCATTGAAGATGTGAGGGATGTTGAGGAGTTACAAGCTGTTGATGCGTTTAGACAAGCTTTGTTAATGGATGAGTTGCTTCCAGATAGACATGATGATTATCACATGATGTTGAGGTTTTTGAAAGCGAGGAAATTCGATATTGAGAAAGCAAAGCAAATGTGGGCCGATATGATTCAATGGAGGAAGGAGTTTGGCACTGACACTATTATTCAGGTATGCTACTTTTAACAGAAGGTAGTGTGAACTTCTTGTTTTCGATTGTGTTTTCTAACGTTTTGTTTGTCTCAACAGGATTTTGATTTCGAAGAGATTAATGAAGTTTTGAGACATTACCCACATGGTTATCATGGTGTTGACAAAGAAGGTAGACCTATATACATTGAAAGGTTGGGGAAAGTTGACCCACACAGACTCATGCAAGTTACAAGCATGGATCGATATATAAGATATCATGTAAAGGAGTTTGAGAGGAGCTTTATGATCAAGTTTCCTTCCTGCACAATTGCTGCAAAGAAGCATATTGATTCGAGTACAACTATTCTAGATGTTCAGGGAGTGGTAATTATTTCCCACTCTTCTAGATATTATTCTCTGTTTGACGGTGTTGTAAAAGTTGGGGTTTTCTCATGTAGTTTCTTGCTTCGTATAATTTTTCAGGGATTGAAAAACTTCACAAAGTCTGCTCGAGAGCTTATCACACGATTACAAAATATTGATGGAAACAATTATCCTGAGGTACTTGTTATCTGGAGCTGCTAGTACTTAATCTTTACTCTGTGTCTGGGACGTCAGGTATCATATGCTAATCTTGGCTTATTGTTGCTTTATGCAGACTCTCCACCAAATGTTTATAATCAATGCAGGCCCGGGATTTAGGCTGCTCTGGAACACTGTCAAGAGCTTTCTAGACCCGAAAACATCTTCTAAAATACATGTATGATAGACCATAATTATCTGATTTTATCTCTCTTTAAGTACTTGTCTTCAGTTATATGGAATTTAATCTGGATTATTCTATTGTAATGTAGGTCCTCGGATACAAGTATCAGAGCAAATTGCTTGAAGTTATTGATGTCAAGTATGTGAACCTTGACTTTCTGATTCTTTTTTCTTACACAGGATGTCTGTTCTGTTCTATCTCGAGCTACATAATTTTTTGCTTATGTACTAAACTGTATGTACCTTTTTACAGCGAGTTGCCTGAGTTCTTGGGAGGTGCATGTACTTGCGCAGATCAAGGTGGTTGCATGCTCTCTGATAAGGGGCCATGGAAAAACCCGGAAATTGTTAAGGTCATTTGACTCATCTCTTTTTCCCTAGGATTTTATATTAACCATCCAGGTTGGATTCTAAAAGAATTAGTTATCTTCACATTGTTTCAGATGGTGCTTCATGGAGGAGCACATCGAGCGAGGCAGGTGGTGAAAGTATTGAACAGCGAGGGAAAAGTCATTGCTTATGCAAAACCATCATATCCATGGGTATGTGTAGTTAATAAATTCTAGAAGTAGTCAATCTCTAATTTGTAGCTGACCATGTAGGGACTAAACACTGGATCTGTCATAAACACAGATAAAGGGTAGTGACACTTCCACTGCAGAGTCAGGATCTGACGCTGAAGATATTGGGTCTCCAAAGGCTATAAAGAGTTTCTCTCATCTCCGTTTAACACCTGTTCGAGAGGAGGTAAACTTGTTTTTTACTTATCTATCTTCTAGTTACATATCAAATTCTGGAATGTGCAGACAGATGTTTATTAGAATCCTAGTGTATCTGTGATTTGCATGCAAGAAAAAAATTGTGTATGTTCATTGTATTTACTCCTGAGACTTTGCAGGCAAAGATAGCTGGTGAAACGAGCTTGGCTGGTAGTTTTCCTGGTTATGATGAATATGTACCAATGGTTGATAAAGCCGTGGACGCAACCTGGAAGGTTAAACCCTCCATCCAGAGAGTGGCCTCAAAAGGTTAGTCAGCTATTATATGGTATATGTACAAGTTAGCTCCGGTATAGCACTAAATACTTGAGGGAACAGATTGAAACTTCGACAAAACTAATCTTAGAAAGATTGATTTAATATGAATTACCTATTCCTTGTTTACATAGGATTGTTTTTGGAGCTGACTTATATCTACGTGAAAAAAACAGAGTTTATTAAGTATTTCTTTATTTGGTGATCTTAATTCTATGAATCTGTCTTCTTCAGGGGCTTTAGTGTCTCCCATCGTTCCAAAGGATCCTGAAGGCATCAAAACCAGAGTCTATGTAATGTTTATGGCATTCCTGATGGCAGTTTTCGCATTCTTCCGAACATTATCTTACCGTGTGACCAGGAAGCAGTTACCGGCTCCTACTTCCCCACCAGAAACTCAAGGAAACGCAACAGAACTTGGTTCTACTGGGGTAGGAGCTCAAGAGGAGTCTCGTCCTCCTTCTCCTGTACCAGAACTCACCGAAACTGATCTTCTAAACTCTGTGATGAAGAAACTGACGGAGCTAGAGGATAAAATCGGAACCCTTCAATCAAAGCCAAGTGAGATGCCTTATGAGAAAGAGGAATTGTTAAACGCAGCTGTTTGCAGAGTAGATGCACTTGAAGCAGAGCTCATAGCTACTAAGAAAGCACTTTATGAAGCTTTGATGAGACAAGAAGAGTTACTTGCTTACATCGATCGTCAAGAGGAAGCTCAATTCCAGAAGATGAAGAAGAAGAAGAAGCATCTCTTTTGCTTTTAAAGCATCAGAACTCAAAATGTTTATCTCCTCCACACCTTGTTTCTTTCTTCAGTTAAAAAAAAGAGAGAAGAAAAAGAACTTGCACATCTGATTTCATGTTTAAAGCTAATACAGAGACTCTTTCTCTTATGTTGAGCCCACTCGTTATATATATGTTTCAATTTCTATAGTCATACAAAATCTGTAAACTTGTTGACGCAAACCCAAACTCATTACTCTATGAATTGAACTTTTATTCTAATAAAATATAAAAATATAAGGATGTAGGCCACCAAAATAAAATTATGTGCCAAATATTTACTATCTTTTAAAGTTTGTCTTGGGCATTCTCATTTCTTTGAATCGGTCGGTTTTTTCTGTTCTGAAAATATGATCACTATATAGATATTCTGAAAATACTGTTACCATATAGATATCTAGTGGAATTGGGTTCGGTTAAGTCATATGGTGATAAGAACTCTGCACAATCCAAACAAGTATTGAACTTGTTAGGAAAATTAAATCCGAACAAAAATAAAATCCAGAGCAGCTTTAAGGTCCCGATTGGAAACTGTTTTCGTTGTTTTAAAAAGCAAAAATTTTGGTAAGAGAATTATTAAACCAATTAAATTTTAGAGTAAAAAACAAACTAAAATATAATTAGTTTAATT
Organism: Lepidium africanum; assembly: GCA_900406405.1. Classification (NCBI taxonomy): domain Eukaryota; kingdom Viridiplantae; phylum Streptophyta; class Magnoliopsida; order Brassicales; family Brassicaceae; genus Lepidium; species Lepidium africanum. Next base: position 34,065 of record OVAX01001423.1, on the reverse strand, counting down.
TAAAAAGATTTTTGTTTTCAAAGCAACAAAAACAGTTTCCAATCGGGGCCTTAAGTCTCTCCAAATTTATGTCTTAAAATCACTAAAAATTTATGTCTTAAAATCACTAATTCGTCTATAATATTTCAGAATATTTTTTAAAGTTAAAATTACATTAAAATTTATAATATTTTCTAAATAAAAAAACTATTTTATCAGAAATCTTTTTGTTTAGAAATTAAGGATTCTGTTATCCGGACGGTGTATATTGTGTCCACATATCCAAATTGTGATAATCTATCTCTTAACGCTTATCAAAAGTTATTTCCATTTTCTTTTCTTATATTGTTTTCATGTTTTTTTTTTCTAATATCATATCATTCTTTTAATTATATGAAAAAGATATGGAGATGACAATTTCACAATTGTGCTCTCGAGTGAAATTGCCAATCTCTTCTTCTTCTTCATTGTTTTGTTCATATGGAAACCTTAAGAAGAACAATCTTAGTGGAGCTGTTTCAGTAAATTCCATCAAAGAGATTGATCACTTCACCAATATTAGCTACAATGCAAAGAGAAAACTTAGAAGCCACGCGCCGGTGGTGAGAACAGCACGCGCCTCCGCAGATGAGAATCAATCTCCAGCTTCAAGTGCCACAAAAGAACGGTGGCTTCTTCAACCCGTTGGTAAGCTTTTAACCATTGATCTTGTTTTTAAATCACTCAAGAGTTTGATTAGTAGCATAATAAAGGTGTTTGTATTAGCGGTTCATTATTTTACTACCAATAAAATGTTGATTGTGTATTTAAAATCGGCAACTTGGAAGGGTGTCTAGAAACTAATGGTTAAAACGGGAGTTTGAACTTAGTTATGGAAGTTTAATTTTTGTCCGAGTGACCTATTTACAAGAGTTAAACGTTGTTTCCAAACAGACTTATTTGTGAACGTTTACCAACCATTATCTTTAACCATCTATTTTCAAACTTTTTCTAATCAACCACTCATTTCTTATTTAACCGCCTTTTTCAATCAGAATCACCAATCATACCTTTAATATTTGAGCAAACGGCGGTTTGTGTATAGTGCAGACAAGGTACGCATACGGTGCGAATAGCGGTTTGAATATTGAAACCGCTATCCACACCAGACACAAATGTATCATATGCAAACTGTTGTCCGCATAATAAGTAAACTGCTGTTTGCTCCACTATAGAACTTCGAAATCTTCATAATTACTAAATTCAATTAATATCCTTAATTTGATTTAGTAAAATATAATCAACATTTAATGTATTTTAATTCGGGTTTAAAATGTTTGTAAAAAAATTATTAGGAGATGGAGACACAAGACACATCGGTTACAAAGTGGAAATGCCTGCTCCTTTTGAGATCACTTCGGTAAGAATATTTACATAAACACAAAGTTGATCGATTTCTTTTATTATTATGCAATATATTACCTATATATTCAGCTAATTAACATAGGTTTTGAGCTGCAGGGTCAAGTTACGGTTGGACGTCTACCGGAAAAGGCTGACGTAGTGATTCCTGTGGCCACCGGTATTTCTCTATTCGTGAAGTTGATATAACAATTTGGTCTAGTTTTTAGTTTTCGGTTTTGAGTTCGAGTGGTAATCAAAATACATATGTCTAGATTGATTCTTGTTGTGCTTGGTTTTGGATTTGGATTCATTTGGATTAAACACTCTTAGTTTGTAAATGACAGTATCGGGAGTGCATGCGACAATCGATACAAAAGGAGATAACCTTCTTGTGACTGATATGAATAGCACAAATGGAACATTCATTGAAGACAAACGTCTAACTCCTGGTGTTGCTGCTCCTGCTTTTCCCGGAACCCGAATCACCTTTGGTATGCCAAATTTTTGGTTTAGTGATTTTTGAACAATATATAAATATGTAGTAATTCTCATTTATATGGTATCATAGCTTAAATTCAACCCGATTGTAGACTACGTGGATGTCTAATCTAACAAACTTTACGTTTCATGTCTAGTTTTGAATATATGGGATGTGTTAAAATATACACATCAGTTAGCTTTTGGATTGTGAGTTAGGCTCGTACTAACAATTTGACAGAGTAGTTCCGGCTAGCATTCTGATAACTTTTTCGGTAAAATATGTTAAAAGAATGGCCTGATCTTGTTTATTCAATTTTTTTTCTTGCGGTTTTTCAGTCCGAAATTCAGTCATAATCAATAAATCCATTATATTTACTCTTTTTTAGTTTTTGCAGGTGATACAAATCTAGCAATTTTTCGCGTTTTCAAGCTCCAAGATAGTGAAGAAGATTCCACAGAGAAACCAACCACAGAGTAAAACACAAAACCCCAAAAACTGTTTCTGTTCACTTGCAATTTACCAAAGCTTTAGCAGAAACTCCAAGTTGTTTTAACAACATTGTTGAACTCTTTTGATATATTAACAAATATTATACTTTGTTTATATAACTTACATATATTGTTTTAGTACATATTAGGTGTGAGGCATTATGAATGGTATAACATAAGCTTTCATATTTTTTCTCGAGGGACAAACAACAAAACATTTACAGAAAAACAAAGCTTCACATTTTTAATCTTGAAAAATCTTTTTGAATATATTTATATTTTAATATATATATATATGTATTTTTATATATCTCCAAGTTTCTTCATAGTCTTGAGGCATTATCAAGTCTTTCAGAATCCGAAAAACTGAAACACAAAAAATAATATAGATAAACAAATATGTATAAATAAAGCAAATGTGAATAATTTAATATAAAGAAGAGTGTTTTATATGTTACCTTCTTCTTCTTTTTCTTCTTCTCGATATAAGCCATTATCTCATGCTGCTTAATCAAGGCTTCGTCCAGAGTCTAATATTTTCCACAATATAAATTTATTTAAAAATATATTGATTTTATATGTTTAAAATATTTTAAAGATATATTTATGTATTTTATTAATAATTTAATGTGTTAAAATAACTAGTAATTAAAAAAGAAAAATTTAATATTTCAAGAAAGGTTATTCCATAACATATTTTCATAATAAAATTATTTAATTGGAATCTCAATCTAAACAAAATTTACATTAATTATAATTAATATTATTTGATTATAAAACCAAATTTTTTTATTATTTATAAAGTATTTGAAAATAATCTAACTAGTGAAAAAAAAAAAGAACTAGCTAGTAGATTTTTTGTACATACCTTTTTGGTCTGAGCTAACTGATTCTCAAGCTCATCGACACGGCTAAGAGCAGCGTTGAGAATCTGTTCTTTCTCCGGCGAGAAAGTTGCCGGCTGATTGTCCAAAGACCTACATTTCTCCTCCAACTCAGCCATTCTTTTCACTATTGACATATACTCTTGGCTTGACACCGTTGTAGTCTGTCCTTTCTCTGATTCACCGCCGTAAATGGCAGCCTCAGTGAGCCTCCTTGGCATGTTCTTTGTTAACCTCACCACTGTCATTAGTCCCATCATCAACGACATCACGCCGCCGAATAAGTATCCTTCTCCTCCTCTCCTCTCAGTTGGCTTCACGGCAGAGTACAAAACTGCATCCATAGTAACACATAAAGATGCTAAAATATCCATTTATGGATCTTTCCACTCATTTCGAATTGATTTTTAGTTAGAAACTCATGAATCTTAATATAATAAAATATCCGTTTATGCTTGTTTAGTTAAGAATCAAAGCTTTGTATAATCTAACCTTCTGGCTCGGGAAGCCTTGGCTTGTGGATATTTGTAGACCAAACAGAAGCTTCCACAGTTTTCGCAATTACTGGTACAAATGTCTTGTTCTCTGCATCGAGTTTGTTCTTCTGCAAATAGGATTTGAAATCCATCAAACACAAAAATCTAGAGAGAAACGGAAGTAAAGAAGTAATATTTATAAACAAAAGAATGAAACTCACCTCAAGGGAATCACAAGTCTTCAAGTTGTTTCAAGGAAAAGATAAGAGAAAGTTTGAGACCCTACGAATGTTTTGAAATCTTTAAATACGAAACATATTAATTGGGTTTTGTTTACTTACCATTGTTGTGGTTTCGTCCACTGAGATTGTCTTCTCTTCAATGTTTGACAATGTCTTCCTTGGACACTTTCCTTCTCCATTTTGAACCAACTGTATATAAAGTTTAAGATTCTGTTTCTCAGTTCATTGTTTAGTTAACCAATTTTCGAATATTCTCTATTATATCAATGTACCTTGAAGATTTCTGGGTCGTTCCATGGACCTTTGTCTGAACGCATGCATCCACCTTTGTCTGCACAAGTGCAGTTTCCACCCAAAAACTCAGGAAGTTCACTAAACACACACACAAACAAAACATAAAACAGAAAGTTTCAGATTATGAATTTGAAGACTATAATGCAGAGTTATGGAGTTCTATATCTCTCTTACTTGGAGTCAATAATCTCAAGCAATTTGCTCTGGTATTTGTTGCCAAGAACCTGCACACGAGTGAAATGAATTTTCAGGTCAATCGTAGACCTTAAAATTATGATCTATGAAGTGACAAAAACCGAAAAGCAAAGAAAGCTTGCGTGAATTTTTGCAGTGGTCTTTGGGTCAAGGAAAGATTTCACAGTGCTCCACAGAAGCCTGAATCCAGAACCAGCGTTGATAATGAACATACGGTTCAATGTCTATAGAATGCATAAACACAAAAACAAATCTCAGTACTGTCTTGAGTTTATAATGCTATGCAGAAACAGTTAAAAAAACACCATAGTAATTAGTAACCTCAGGGTAGTTGTCACTATCGATCTTCTGAATACGTTGAAGAAGATCCCTTGCAGCCTTACTGAAGTTCTTCAACCCCTAGAAATCCAAAACAATTACACCAGCAAACTAACTTAATTCTCTCTCACTTTCTTCGATTAAAATACGGATACGAATGTGGTTTAAGAGACTAGAGAGCATACCACGCCTTGCACATCCAAGATCGTGGTACTCTGATCAATATGCCTCTTGGCAGCAATGGAACAAGCTGGTAATTTGATATTGAAAGTTTTCTCAAACTCCCTCACATGGTACTTGACATACCTATCGATTGTAGTGACTTGCATCAGCTTTGTGGCATCGACTTGGCCTAGCCTCTCTATGTAAACAGGTCTTCCATCTTTGTCAACCCCATGGTAACCTTGAGGATAGTACTTGATGACTTCATCGATTTCCTTGAAATCAAAGTCCTTTGGAAGAAGAAGAAAGAATCAGACTTAAATCCAGAAGATGCAAAAGGGAAAAACAGAGAAGATGATCTTGAAATCAACCTCCATGATTGTATCAGCACCAAACTCTTTCCTCCAATGGATCATATCATTCCACATTTGCTTTGCTTTCTCAATATCAAACTTCCTTGCCCTCAAAAACCTCAACATCATGTGATGATCATCATGTTTTGAAGGAAGAAGCTCATCTAAGATAAGAGCTTGACGGAAAGCATCAACAGCTTGAAGCTCTTCAACATCAATGTCATCAACAATCGAAACAGACATAACTCGGCTGTTCCTTCGAGTTCTCTTGGTGAAAGAGTGTTTGAATTTGTTTGACGCGTTGATTGCTTTCTTCTTCAGGGAACAAAGCTTTGTCTTTTTGTCATCCTCTGAGCAATCATGATCTGCAAAACAAAAACCTCGAAATTCAGAATCTGTTTGTCTCATTTTCATTGCATAAAGCTTCATGACTAATCTTGTTTCGATCCTATTTACCAAGCTTATTATGCCGATCCATATGAGCAGACATCGTATCCGCCATGGTTAAAGCTTGGATTTCAGCTTCTGCTGCCACATAAACACACACAAAAACCGATTATTACAATCTCCTAAACACAAAGAACTCTACAGAAAACCTCAACATTCAATCTAAATTCATTAAAAAAGGGTTCAGACATTTAAATCCAGAGAGTAGTTTCCTTGGCCAACAATCAATCAATGAAAGAAGAATCAAAGAAACCCATTTAGACATTAGATCATACGGTTCTTATGCATACATAATCAATAAGACTTTAGATCATAAGAACAACTTAAGAAAGCTAAAGCAGAGATTCATAAACATCTTAAACAATCAAAACATTGTTCATAGAGAATCAAACCCACATTTTCTTTTATAACAAAGAATCGAGAAATCAAATCTGAATATTCAAACATTTAAGCGATTGAGAAAACGAATGAGATCATTAAGAAAAAGTAAGATTGTTTTTGATTGTTTCTTTACCGATTTAAGATCAAAGCTATGCTAAAGAAGAAGAAAGAAAGAGAGGTGTATATAAATCTCTCAATCACTTTCTAACTCCTAAATTTAGAATGCGAAATCTCAAGAGAATCAAATCTAGAAGAAAGAGAAAGCTTAAGAGGGTTTTACCTTGTTTTGAAATCTAAGAGAGAGAGAGAGAGAGAGAGTTAGATTAATCCATTAAAAGGGTTTTCGTAAAGGTCAAATCATTTTTGTTATGAATATAATAAATGGAACATTGTGATTTGTAAGTGAAAAGAGAAGAAACAAGAGAGAGAAGAAGAAGACGAAGAAGCCATATTTATAGGATGAAGAAGAAAGGAGCGTGCTTTGCCGTTTTTCTAGTTAGGAATTTAGATTAATCTTAAAAGTATATATATATATATATATTATATATAAGTACAAGATTCATTATCTTTTTCACAAAAAATATAGAAAGTACATATTGCTCGGGATTATGTAGGTAGAATACTTTGATAACAGCCATTTGATAACAGCCAATGGAATACAGAGATATCCCCGAAAGCTAAAGTCCAAAAAATGGAAACTACATTAACAAACACAAATGAAGACAAAGCTAAGATCAAATAAATATGGAAACTTAGAAAATGGAAACTTGAACTCATTGATCGAAAGATAAAGAGTTAGAACTAGTGACGAAACTTTTCACAGTGAATAAGAAGTACCTCAAAGATGAAGAGCTAGAAACCTATACCGACAAGAAGATATTCTACTATTCTTCCAAAAAAGACGAAGTCGAAATCAAATATGACCAAGTAAACGCCAAGATTAGGATCCAAGAAGAAGACCCGACCTTGATCAGATCGAAGAGTAGAAACATGGAGCGAAACAGCCTCAACCCGGTAAAACCAACCTGGGAGAGCATAGTCACAGATCGAACCAAAGAAGAAACCAAACGATCAACTCGAATAACCATAACTAAACCTTAACTAACTAATCTTGATCTGGTTCCAAACTTAAATAACCGGAGCCTAATTTAACCAATAGAAAATTAAACTAAGCAAAAGAAGAAAGCTAGACCAAACTATAGCTCCAAAGATAAGAAACCAGCAAAGACCAAGGATCAGCAGAGGAGCACAAGAACCACGGCTAAACCTCGTAGGACCAGCGATGGAGCTACTGAGGGCTCTTAGTGACACTTCTAAAAACTCTCGGCGAAGCATCGATGAATCCACAAGCATATCTACATATACCGAGATTCCTTGCAACCACAATTCCGATGAGAAGACAAAGCCTCCCTCGAAGATCCACCAGCACCAGAGAACCAAGGCGGCAGAGCAAACGAAAATTAACCTTGGCAAAGATTCACCCTCTTCACAGCCAGATCTGTGAAAAAAAACACCTTCAACCCGACGAGATCTAAACTAGTAACAAAAGCAAAAGGTTGTGGGTGCAAGGTGATGACACGCCAGAGCTAAGGAGCCTCCGACGGCCTCCCCCAAGACTAAAGAACCAGATGTGGCGGCTAGGTTTAGGATACGACAAAGAGAGAAAAAGTGTTTTTTTATTACTCTCCAACTGTGTACAAAATCTATTTTTATTACCTTTATATTTGAAAAGTAATTATAAATGATATATAATTTGCCAAGAAACATGTGGTCGAATTAGCTTACCCCTTATCTAACTTGGCACCAAGTGGTGAGTTCGAATCCCACCCAGTTGAAGAACTTTGGCTATAAATTGGGCATTGTCAGTCTAAAATAGATGAATCTTTTGCCTATCCAATGTAGCATATTTTGCTTGCACACAAAGACAATTATGCCCCTACACTTCCTAAAATACATTTTCTCTTTCTTCTCTCTCACTATCTTTCTCTTCTCTTCCTCTCTCTCACTATCTCTCTTCTCTTCCTCTCTCATACGCTCTTCCTCATTTCTTTTTTTTCTCTCTTCTTTATAAACTCAAATGGTCTTTGATAGTAAAAGAGTACTAGGAAGAACATACAACCAAATCAAGAACGTCAAAATCATCAAAGTTAGCATATAATAAATGATCTAACATATAAGAAGAAGTTTCAAATTGGACACTACTGGAAAGACCAATTAAGGTTTTTGAAATTCAGAATCTCACCTTCAATGATAGACCTTTGTTTTGATTTTGTTGGAATCTCAAAGGAAAAAACAAACGATTTAAAATAATAAATATTTGTTTTTGTCAACGGCAATATATTAATAAACCTCAAAGGGAAAAAGAGTTACATCAGTAAACCATTAATGACCTCTCTAATATGATGAGTGAGAGAATCAGCCCTATGATTTAACAATCTAGGAATTAAAGAGACTGAGTTAAAACTAAATAAAGAGCTTAACCTGAGAAATTCCTCCTGGTAGGGAAGGAAAGCTGGCCACTCCTCTGGTTGGTAAATGATCTTCAGCAAAGTGTCATAGTCCGTCAAGAACTCCACTTCTGATATATGGAGAGCCTGAAGAGACTCCATAGCCCAGAATAAAGCTTTGAATTCTGAATGAAGGGTAGAAAAACTTCGATGAATTCCTCGAGCACCCATGTAAGAACCATCTACTGAATCTTGGAAGCAGAACCAACCTACACCGGATTTGAAATCTGTACTTTTCCAAGAACCATCCACGAAGCATCTGTAGCCTGTGAAGCTCGGATCTGTTGTAGAGGAGATCGCCGATGATGATCGTTTAAGGGAAGAACTGACTGCGAAAGGTTGTCTAGAAACCGAAAGTTCACTTCTAGCGGAAACCCATTCTTTGTAGTCGGCTTCCGCTTGAAGAATAATATTACGAGGGTCAGTGTGCAAGGCAGAAAAGCAATGATCATTTCTAGCTTTCCAAATATGCCATATAATCCAAGGAAAAATCTTAAGATCTACTTTATCTAGGATACGCCAGAACAAATAGTCTAGGTTATACCAGATAGAATTCTCTGGAAAAACATCGACTACCGAGGGAATACAGGATAGTGCCCAAGCTTGAAAAGCTGGAGGACATTCAAAAAGGACATGATTAATGGATTCAATCTCTGCCCCACAATGGGAACAACTAACATCACATTTGATCATGTGGTGATTTAGATTCTGCTTAACCGCAGTACATCCTAAGACCGCTTGCCACATAAAGTGTTTTATCTTATTAGGACAATCTATTTTCCAAATTTTGGCTTGTAATGCCTGAAAATTTGGTCCAAATTGGCCTACCTCTATTAGTGAGTTAGTTTCTTCCGTTTGATATCCAGATTTAACTCAATGTCGACCAGTTTTTGTGTAATGCCAACCCCAGTAATCTGATCTTTGTCGTCTAGGGATGGGAATTCCCAAGATGAGCATAACATCACTAGGATCAAAATATTGTCGAAGAATAATCTCCTTCCATGTCCCAGATTGATGATTAATAAATTGATCAGATCTGGATACAACATCGGCCCAAAGTTATTTGCTGGACGGGGAAAAACATCCGGGATCCATGGATCTTGCCATACTCTAGTTGTTTTCCCATCACCAATTTTCCTAATAATTCCTTTACTAACCAAGATTTAGCAGAGGAAATGCTTCTCCATCCGTATGACGGATTAGCTGTCGACTTTGAAGTTAAAGGACATTGATCCTTATAGTATCATCCCTTCATCACTTTTGCGAAGAGTGAATCGGGATAATCAAGTAATCTCCAAAGTTGTTTGGCCAGAAGAGTAGAATTAAATTCTTCTAAAGCTCTAAATCCTAAACCACCTTTTGACTTTGGTTTGCATAATCTTTTCCATTTCTTTCAGTGAATTCCTTTGGAAGTTTCTGAATTTGACCACCAGAAATTGGCTATAGCTGAATTCAGATTAATCACAATAGTCTTAGGAAGTCGATAGCATGACATTACATATGTTGGTAAGGCCGTTAAGACAGATTTAATCAAAACCTCCTTACCAGCTTTTGAAAGAAATTTAGAAGACCAACTATTTATTCTTTCCTAAAGTTTTTCTCTGACAAAGGCAAAAACGAAGTTTTTGCCCCACCGATGTTTTCAAGAAGACCTAGATACGAGCCCATCCCACCTAACTGGTTAATCCCTGGGATGTGGTGTAGCTCGAGTTTATTTGTGTCAGGTATTACATGTCCAAATTGAATTGATGATTTATCAAAATTTATTTGTTGACCTGAAAGCACTTCATATTCTTTTAGGACTTTGAGAATTTGAGAAGTCTCTTCTTTAGTAGCTCTACAAAAGAATAAACTATCATCAGCAAACAAAAGATGTGAAATTGATAGGCTCTCTTTTGCAATAGATATACCCGTGATCAACTTATTTTGTTCTGCTCTTTTAAGTTTGGAAATTAAAACTTTCGTGCATAGAATGAAAATATAGGGAAACAGGGGATCTCCCTGTCTTTTAAGTATCGAATATTCAACACTAGTTATACAGTGCATGATACATCGAATCTAGTTGTCATGAAACCCTAATTTATGTAAAAGACTTTTGAAAAAATTCCATTTGACTCTGTCATAAGCTTTACACATATCGGTTTTAATGGCCATGAATTTTCCTTTAACCGCTTTATTGGTACGGAGAGCATGGAACATTTCCTGAGCAATAAGAATATTGTCATAAATGAGTCTACCATCTACAAAGGCTGATTGTGTCTCAGAGGTGAGCTTAGGAAGAACCCTTTTAAGTCTAAGACACAACACTTTGGAAATAATTTTGTGACTAACGTTACATAAGCTAATCGGTTAAAATTCCGTCATCTTTGTTGGTCTGGAAATCTTAGGAATAAGACAGATATTTGTCATATTCAACCCTTTATCAAAGGAACCTGTGAGTAAAAAGTCATTAACTAAACTAATCACATCGTCCTTAATAATCTCCCAAGAATTTTGGAAGAATAAGGCTGTCATACCATCTGGTCCTAGGGTTTTCCCAGAATCCATCATAAAAAGAACTTTCTTGATTTCTTCTTCTGTAGCTCTTTGCATAAGGAATTGATTATCCAAATCCGATATTTTGGTTTCAATCTCATCTAATACAATATTATTATTACCATTGCTAGTCAAAGCTGGGAAAAATACTGTGTAGCTTCATCCAGGATCTCCTCATTTTTTGAAACCCATTTACCAGCATGGTTCATTAATCCAATTATTCTATTCCTTGTTTTTCATTGTTTTGTTTGAGCGTGGAAAAATTTTGTGTTTTCATCACCCTCCTGCAGCCATTTATTTCGATTTCTTTGTTTCCAATAGGCCTCTTCCTCACCATAAACTTGTTTAAGGTTTAATTTGGCTTTAATAATTTCTGGTGTATTATTGGCATTACAATTTTGTAAGTCTTCAATAATTTTCTGTAAATCCAAAACTTTATGTCGACCTGAAGGTACTTGTGTGTGTCTCCAGTGCGAAATCTCCCGACGGCAACTTTTGAGTTTGCCTGTAAAGGAGATTCGTCGACGACATGCTAATCTTTTCCAGCTTTTTTTGATAATTTCCTTAAAGCCGACTTTTCCAATCCATCTTTTGTCAAAAATGAATTGCTTGTTAGGTCGAAAAACCTGATCATCAAATCTCCCTAAAATTGGTCTATGGTCTGAACCTATCATTTCGAGATACTCGACATTAGAATTAGGGAAAGTATCATGCCAATCATTGTTTCCATAAGCTTTGTCAAGAATACAACGTATTATACCGTTGTTTCTTACACCTCGCCAAGACCATGGATTCCCAATTTTTGGGAAATCAACCAGACCACAGTCTCTGGTCATCTGATTGAAGGATAAGAAGGAGTTTGCATTTCTCAATGATCCTCCTAGTTTTTCATGATTTCCAGTTAATTCATTAAAATCTCCTATGATTAACCACGGAGAATTCCGAGAGATCCCCATCCTAGTGAGTTTTCCCCATACATAGTCTCTTTTGTTTTGGTTTAGTTCTCCATAAATAAAAGTAATATCAATGTTGATTCCTTTGAAATCGAAGAAAATATCAATCATATTCTTATCTTTGTGATTTATAGTCACATTAAATCTATCTGAATAGAATAGAGTCAAACCACCACTTGAACCAATTGGTTCTACTGTGATTAACATGAATTGAAATCTTATTGCCAATACCTTGGCAATTCCAACAAAGATTTTGCAACATTAAAAATAAAATTAAGAGGTAGTTGGGCCTTTCCCATTCTTTTTAGTTGTCCCTTTCATCACCTCAGAATGTTGTGGCGTTTTCTTAGGAGACATCGCCGCAATGGCCATCATCTTCTTATAGCTGAAACCACAAAGAGGTGTAGCAGGTCTAGAAGAAGGTCTGCTTGGACCCGGGGGAGGTTTCGAGAGCATCACCTCTTTGCATTGTTGGACCTTAACTGCAAATTCTGCATGAATCTTGGCCCTGTCATCTTCTGAGATATTATAAGTGGTAATTACTGCTGCTTCAAAGGCGAGAGCATCCAAAGTATCCTCAGGAATGTGTGCAGTTTCAGAACCTTGCATCACGACATCCTCTTGAATAGCAGTTCCTTTAGCAGATACTGTCAAGGCTGCAGCAAGAGGATTTGCGGCATCTGCAATGAGGTGATCCTAACCATCACTATGCTTGGATAGTGGTATCAGATCTATACTAGTGTCTGCTGCCTTGTTAAGGTTCAGATTCATCTCTTCATCAATGTGTGTGATCATCTTTTCATTCTGGAAGAGGGGACGTCATACCTTCTTGGAAGATAGCGCTCCAGTAGTAGAACTCTCTCCACTAACCCACTTGGACCTGAGGGCTGTAAAGTTAAAAGAGTTCTTATCAATTAGATCAATAATAACATATAAGTGACCAAAGATTAACATATAGGATAATAAACTTTTATGTCGTGGCATATTGAATCCTCGAGCCTTCTTTGAGTTCTCTTTTGGACCTGGCTGTGAGTGAGGCTTCACATTTGAAAAAGCATGGTACTTTCCTCTTATAACTGCACCTTTATAGCTCAAGTTCTTAGCTTGTTTTGGATGCTTTCCTTTGTTATTTTTATGCAGGTCTTGGACCTCTTTCTTGGCTTTATAGCAGCGGGTTTCGTCATGTGTTAAACGATAGCAGAGATTGCAATAGCCTTCCAATCGTTTATAATCAAACACCAATTGTGACTCTTGTCCTTCTTCTATTTCATGAGTAAAAGCGAAAATTAGAGGTTTTGAACAAGGGAATTCAATAAGAACTTTACCTTTGAGAGTCTCAATCTGGAGAACAGTTCCCAGAGATTCTCCTACTAATCGATAAACCTCTTCGACCCTATACTCGAAAGGTATCCCAGTTATTTTGGTCCAGAAGCTGATCATACTTGGATAGTTTGCATCTGTCAAAGGTTTCCAAGGGGCATAAGAGACCATCCAACCATCAAAGTTGGAAGATCTGTAACGCAAAACTCCCGCGAGATCATCTTTATTCTGGAATTTAAATTGGAAGCAACCGTTTTCCAAGTTGAGACCAGCTACACGGCCTTCCAGGTTCCAGAATCTCGGCATTTTAAACACAAATGTGTCAACATCTTGAATCATGGGATTCAAACACCTTCTCAGTAAAACTTTGGAGCAACGTGCCAAGAGAGCAGAATTGTCAATTCTTGGTATTTTGATTTTCAATCGCCTAGGTGGAGATTTGGAATCATCATACTTCTTAGCTAGGGGTGTCAATATGAGCTAGCTCGATCAACTCAGCTCAGCTCGCTATGAACTCGGATATTTTGTGAGCTAGCTCAGCTCAACTCATTTATTTAATGATTTCAATATATAAGCTCACACTCAAATCATTTAGATCGTGAGTTAAATGATCCAGCTCGTGAGCTACCCAACAAATATAATAATAGTAAATTAATGATATTAAAATTTAAGAATATTTAGAATAATCCAATAAGTCAATAGTATAATTTTAGATTTAAAAATTAAAAACATATCTAAATAAAACTGAATAGAGTTCAAAAGTAAAATACAATAAAATAAAAACTAATATGATAATACAAGAATTTATTCCAAGAATAGTATAATTTCTATTTTTTATATGGTAGTTTCTATTTTTCTAAGAGAATAATATCTATTTTCTAAAAAGATAGTTTCTATTTTTCAAAACAATAATTTTCATATATAATATAAAAGAACAATTTTCATTTAAGTTATAAAAAAAGTGGAGCTCTCCAAGAAACAGTGGTCCAGTTGGCTTGCCCCTGATTTAGCTAGGCACCAGGTGGGGAGTTTGATTCCCGCCCAGCTGCAGTTGGAAAACTTAGGTTATGGATCGGGCCGTTGTCAATCCAATGGTTACTTGTGGAGCTAATGAGCTAGCTCACACTCATTAAAGCTCGCTCACAAAACTCGTGAGCTAAATTAAGTTCAGCTCATTTATTAAATGAGCCTAAAAACATAACTCCCACTCGCCTAAAATTGAGCTGAGCTGAGTCAGCTCATGAGCTAACAGCTCATATTAACACCCCTATTCTTAGCTAGGTTTAGTTGAGACATGATCTCAAAAACAACCTAAAAGAGACAAAAACAGAGAGATATTAGAAACATATATGAGTTTTCAGTGCAAAGCAAACAAAGTTTGTGATATACGTTTAGAGGTTTGCTAAGATATATATAAAGTCGATATCCTATCACTGGAAATATTTTATGATTAAATGAGAGTTCCTTTTTTGCATAAAATATTAATAAAGCAATAACTCATTCTTAAATACGAAAATCAAGGCGAAAATACTCTTCTTTAAAGATGGAAAAGAGTAATTAAAGTTCATCAAGATTTTCCAAAATTCTTCCTTTATCTGATGTATTTTATACAGGCAAGATCTTATAAGTAATAAATATATTTAACCGACAATAAATTTATTATCGTCTAATATAAATTTTAATCTGTAATATATATATAAGTAAGTGGATAATATATATGTTACTCAGGCAATATATGTGATATCCGGTGAAACACATAAATTAACTGATAATAAGTAATTTAACGGGTAATTATATATATATAAAAGGAGATTATGTCTTTCTAAGGTTCGACACGTGGCATTTTGGAGCTTTCTGGTGATGACACCTCAGCAAACTCTTTAATTGAAAGAACCAATCAACTTAAAACAACAATACACATCAGCAAACTTAATTTAAATATTAGAAAACTAAATATAATTATGCATTAACTATAATTTTCTAAGTGAATTTGGTTCCGTTGGAGAAAGAACATTTTATAAAAAAACGATAAAGTGATACATATATATACTATTGGTTTTTCATATTTTAAATATATATATAATTTTAATTTAATTATAATGTTTATAAGGAATGCATAATTTCTTTTTATATTTAAATATTTGAGTTTGTTGTTTTTAGTTTTAAACATTAAAATATAAGTATCAATCAAATCAGTATTATATTAATATTTAATACTACTACAAAAGTTCCAATTAAGAAATGTCCATAGAAACTCAAAGAGAAATGACAGGAGTTGAGGAAGTTCAAAGAAAAATTTTAGAAGCTTACATATCGAATCAAACTGCAGAGTTATCTTCATAGCAATCAAATAATATAAAAAATATTCAGTATCCTCTCAAATATCTTGAACAACATGAGTGAAATATTGAATGTTAATAAATATTCAAGTAAATTCTAAAAATGATATTTCTAACATCAGCTAATTTGTGTTGAAGATATTTAAAAATAAAATATTGAAAAATATAATATCAAATATTATATTGCGCATTTGTACGGGTACAAAACTAGAACTGATACATTAGCATTTTAAAGCATTGTAGAACTGACACATTAGCTTGAGCTTTGATTCTCAACACCAATCAAATTTTTTGGTTAATACACATCATCAAAATTCAATTCTCAAAAAAAAATAATTACAAAGAAGAAATTAGTGAAATAAAGAAGATAGAAAGTAAAGAGTTGGGGAATGAAATATTTTAAAAATAATTTCTAGAGATTGGTGAGAGTAAAAAAAATGGTTGATTTTTCTACTTGGGAGTAATATTAACATCGTAACAGGCTGTAAAATGAATATTACATATAATTTAGCAAATAGTAAATGTATTTACATGTATTATACTTTTAACTTAGCAGATTATACATATGTTACACATGTAATAAATTAATTAACGGTAATACATTTACAAGTTAACAGATAATAAATTTGTTACCACGAAAATAAATATATTAAAGGGTTTTTATTTTTATTTTTGTCAACATTACTCATTGGATCAATGAGTTCGAATCCTACCTAACTTCATTTGAAATTTTTTTGCTATAATCAGATTTTGCTGATCTAATGGTTACTTGTTGACAAAATAAAATTGAATGTCTCACAATTATAGAGACACCTAACATAGAGCCGTAAACATTTCAAATATATATATATATATATATATATATATATATATGAGAATCATATTGCTTTTTATTTTTTATTTTCCAGAATGAACTTACATTTTATGTAAAGTGAAAAATAAAATTATAAAAATAAGTTGTATTGTGATTTTTGTTAGATAACCTAATAATTGTATACACATTATTTTTCAACATCCTTAAACATTACTCAATAACTATGACCTAATGATACTTCAATAATTTAAATAATGATTTAGTATAGTCTGTCTACATAATAAATAAAATAAAATAAAAAACTTAGATTTTCATACTTATTAGGCAGAATATAGCAAAAGATATTAATAATCTATCCATATTTTTAACTAGACATAAAAAAAAAATTATTATGATATTACCAGTAAATTCAATAATAGAAATAATTTGTTCATTTTTGTATGGAACAAAAATATGTATACGAATTAATCATGCTGTATATTCTTTCTAATTATAGAAAAAAAATAATGTAATGATCAAGAGGAGCTGGTTTTATTACTTTGAAATTTGTTAAATAAATTTTATATTTCCGACAATATAATTATGAACGGCATGGCTGATGGCTTTTGGCTTTCCCCAGATAAATAAACAGAAATGAATCAAATTAAATATTTATCATTTATTTCTTCCTAATTTTATATGTCAACCAAGTTATCATTTATTATTTCCAGCGAAATACAATTAACTGTATTTATTAAATTTTAATAAATGGACCGACCCATAATCATAAATGAACACAAGCTTCCAGCTCCCATATTAATTGACTTTATATTATACACATTCATGATCACACTGTTTTGGAATAAGAAAAAATATTTTAAAAATTGTGTCTTTATGTGTGTTTTCTTTTGTTAAATATCTTCTGTTTTTGATAAATATCTTAGAACAACATTGTTGTAATGCCATATTTCTTCTGTTTCCTCGACCAAAAAAAATATTTCTTCTGTTTCAAAATAAATAATAATTTAAGAATAAAATTTGTGTCTAATTATTTAGAGATAAATTTAATATTTTTAAAATCTAATTTAAATGTATTTTTTAATTGTTAAGCTAAAATAGGCAGTATTACAAAACAAAACAAAAAAAACCGTTATCAGTTATTAAAAAAATACAATGTATTAAAAAAAGTTAACCTTGATAAAATAATAATTAATATTTTATTAGCATAAAAAATGCACAGAAATAGAAAGTGCAATCCAGCTTCATGGTTAACTGTTGTTTGGGCCTTAAATGGATCGAGCTTTCAAAGACTAAATACTACTAATTAAGATGATAGGCTCATTAAAGGCCCATATAACACTCTTTGGGCGATTCCGATGGTTTTGGTGGCGGAGTATTTGCTCGTAAAATCCATGAAAATGTGAAAAAAGATTTGAAAGAGGAAAAGGACAAAAGTTAGTTCCCTCAATAATATAGCAATGTTGTGGATTTTACGAAATAAAGGCAAATTATTTGGTGGTCCTACTAGCTATAACAGGTAAGCAACATTTTAAATCATATTTTTTTTTCTCATTTTAAAGAAAATTCACGTATTCATTTCAAAGATATAATAAAACACTTTAGTTTGATCAAATGTTAACTTCACCTAGGTTGTCTTCCCCACTAGAATTAATTTCAGGAAATTTTGTAAATATTTATTCGAGGTTATAAAAAATATTAAATCATGAATTCGAGTCTTGTCGATTCAATTTCGATAAAGCAAATAACATATTTGAGAAAAGGAAAGTGATTTTTAAATGTTTACTTTTACAATTAAGTTTTATCGATTTAATTATTCTTGATAAAAAAATTGATCAACTGGTGTTAATCCCACAAGTGGAGCCATTACTCAGTCAACCATTAGTTTATAAACAATGGTAGTTTATATTTTCCATGAACACAAGAATTTCTTTTTATATTTTGATCTATTTTAGTTGGTGTTGACTTTAAAGATTGATAGTTTAAGTTAGATTCTTTGTGGAGTTTCGAGGAAGTTTCAAGTTCAGAGAATTATCTTCTCATTCAAGTCTATTTTAATGTAAACAAACATCAACTAGGTTCCACATTATTGAGGCTAAATTAGAATATCTTCTATCTCTCTTTGATTCCAGATTTTGATCCATCAAACGTTCTTTCTTACACAATTCTCATCTCTTTTGTTTGATTCAAAGAGATTCTCATTCAGTTCTTAGTTGTTAAGTTGTGTTGTGTCTTTTCAAAAGCTTAAGATTTATTGGTTTCTTTGTTTGTTTATCAGCAATATGGCTACTGACGATAACAATGGCCAAAACACAGTTTCAGTTTCTAGAAGAAGTTACCAAGTTGTTATAGCAGCAACAAGAGATATGGGTCTTGGTATGAATATGAAACTTCCTTGGGATTTACCATTTGAATATGAGTTTTTCCAAGCTGTAACAACCAAAACATCAGATCCTAAGAAGAGGAATGCAACTATAATGGGAAGATTATCTTGGGAATCTACTCCTCTTGAGATCCGTCCTTTGCCGGGTCGGCTTAACATTGTTTTGACAAAGTCTAGTTGTCATAACATTGCTACTGATGAGAATGTTTTGGTGTGTAGTAGCTTGGAATCCGCTCTTGAACTTTTAGCTATGGAGCCTTATTCTTTGTCTATTGAGAAGGTCTTTGTCATAGGAGGTGGCGAATTATTGAGGTTCGTATCATCCTCTTTCCACATTAATATTTTGCTCCTTCTATACAACACTTTATTTTTAGGATTTGAGACTTTATACCACCGGATAAAATGAGCAAGTAGTTAAGTGTAGAGGTTGGTCTTATTGTGCTCCTAGTTCAATTTTCAATAGAGAGGAATGTTTTAGGCTATGTTTTTAAGACTTTATATATCTTGAGGTTTGATTTCTAGATGTGATTGATGATTGAGTTTCTTTGGAGTTTTTTTTCATCGAGGATAATTCGGATCTACTGGATAGAAAACTCGACAAACACTTAAATATTATGTTAAACATCTAGAATTGAAATGACCAGAATCCCTATATTATACTAATGAAGCAATAGTTTAAGTTTCTTTCGAGTCTTCAATTAGACTATCAAAATTGTGGCATTGCACATGAAAAGATGATTGGATAAATGGAACAGAACTCTGTTTTACTCAAGAGTTGATACTTCTACTTATAACATGTTTGTGGATTCTCTATAGGCACTATATGAATGCACCTAGTTGTGATGCTATACACTTAACCGAAATTGATATAAGTGTACCATGCGACGCATTTGCACCAAGAGTTGATACTTCTCTATACCATCCATGGTACTCATCATTTCCAGTTGTGGAAAATGGAATTCGATATAGCTTCAACACATATATCCGAAGAAAAGATTCGATTTCCAAATCCGGTGATTCGGAATTCAAGCAGTACTTGTTCTTGCCAAAGATGGTTTTCGAGAGACATGAAGAGTTTGGTTACTTAAATCTTGTTCAAAACATTATATCTAGTGGAGACATGAATGAAAATACTACTCTATCTAAATTTGGTTGTCAGGTTTATTGTTGCTTCAATATTGGTTTAATGTATTTCTTATTGAGCTTACATGTTTGATTAGTTGACCTGTTTTGGTTCATTTACAGATGCGATTCAATCTGCGCAAGACATTCCCACTTCTAACAACTAAGGTTTGTCTTGTTTATTACAACATACACACTACTGTTTCAGCTCGAATTCAAACCATTCATTATCTTCCTTTAGTTACAACTTGTATCAATGAATCCATCTTTAGTTGGTCATAAAGATTGAGCTGTTAGTATTGTCTTGTAGAAAGTATTCTGGCGAGGCGTCGTTGAGGAGATCTTACAACTTATTAATGGTTCAACCAATCCCAAGGTAAAACTAAAAGAGACCTTTGTGTTAGTAGACATTAAAAGACAATGATCCTACCCAAAATCCATGTGTTCACGATTAATTGTAGGCATTTAGGTATTTGTTTCGGTTTCGGGTAGGAACCAATCAGTTTTGGGTATTTCAGGTAGAAGATTTTTTTAACCCATATAGGTATGGAAACAATTTTGGTGCAGTTTCGGATCGCTTCAGGTCAAACTTTAGAGGACCGAAAAAAATTTTAATACCGAAAAAATGCATGAATAACCGAAAAATACCCAAAAAATTTTAAATATTACAAAATTACTCGAAATACCTAAAAATTATCTAAAATTAATATTCAAAATGAAATTTAATTGCTGGTGCCGGTTGGTTANTGAAATTGAATTGCTGGTGCCGGTTGGTTAAAGGCATGGGACTGCTTTCAATTGGACAGCTAACTAACAATCGATTCCCCATAAACAAATAGTTATGAAACATTGGATACCTAAAATACTTGAAATATGCGCGTATATGATATATGTATATATATATACATGTATTCGGCTACCTAATCGGGTATCAATTCAGTTCTAAATATATTACCCGAAATTCATGGGTATAAATAATAATAACTAAACAATAGGATATGTTTTTTGTTTCGGGTGTTACCTGATACCTATAGTTCAGTTCTTGTTCGGATATCCAGTTCTAGGGATTATGTCTAAGGCCATTCAAGATTATGATTTTCTTTGTTGATAGAGGGATCAAGATCCGAGATTGTAACATATTATATATCTCAGGAAAATGGCAATAATCATATATGGGACAGTGATGAGACCAGAGAATATCCTGACAGGCAAGCACATAAGATAACTACAGAAGAAAATGGAAATCACCCACTCTTATATCGACTCCATTGGAGACATTCTGATGCGAGGTTTGTGGTTATCTCAGTCTTATGATAATTATTGATAACTTTTACTTCTTTGACTTATTGGTTTTTTTTTTTACAATTTCCAGTCAAGAAATTAGTCAGCTCTCAGATGTCATTAACAAAATTAAGAACAAATCTTATGATCAAAGAACCATGCTTTCGACTTCTAACTCCACAGAGAATCATGCTTTTGTACAGGTAAGCTAGCTTTGGTTCAGTTTCTTCTAGTCTTAAAACTTTTTACGTTTTCATTGTAAATCAGTTCACATGGTTTTGTTATTTTAGTTGGTTTTTTGGTTGTTCTTTTGCTAGTTCTATGTGGCCAATGGTGAACTTTCATGTCAAATTTACCAGAATTTAACCGAAGCAAGTCTTGAGATTCCTTTTAGTATCGCTGCATACTCTCTCTTGACATGCATAATTGCTCATATTTGCGGTATGTACACATTTTATTACTTCTTGAATTTTCAACTCAAAACTAATCGATAATGAGTGAAGTCGATCATGAATATCATATGAGCTTGGAAGTAATTCATCTGATGTGGGATATATTATTAGATAGGTTTTTTCGACATGTGGGTGTAATGAAAACAGTTCACACCCATCATCTCAAAAATACTATAATTCTATCACTTACGAGATTATATCTCAAATATCCGTGAAAATATATATGTTGAGCCAACCTTTGATATCGTATTAGAATTTATAGGTTTTCAACTCAAAACTAATTAATAATAAGTATAGAATTTCATTAACCTTACTTATATCCTAGCTTATATCTTATCTTAGTTCATTAACCTTATTTGAACTTTCCAATATGAGATATTCTAATAGAAGCATCTGCACGGTTTTCTTGTGTTAACAGATCTTGTTGCTGGTGATTTCATCCATGTTATTGGACAAGCTTGTATTGATACAGCTCACAATAAAGCTCTACAAAACCAGCTTCAAATCTCTCCAAAACCCTTCCCAGTCAGTACTACAACTTGTTCAAATCTTACCTTAATTTTGCTCTTTACTCAGTTCAGACTAATAGTCTCATTGCTTTATATCTCGACAATGTAAAAAACAGATTCTGAAAATCAACCCGAAGAAAAAGAAGATCGATAACTTTGAAGCCTCTGATTTTGAACTCCTGGAGATATGACTTGCTTCACAAAACAAAGATCATGTTGATTGATTATTCTTCTTTACGTTAACCAGATACTGGATTCTGGTATCGACTAGCAAATACTTTAAAAAAACCGATTGTTTGCGATTTATTAATTTATTTTTTGGTCAACAACTAGATCTATAACATCCAATCTATAGTATAAAATCTACTCACTGAAAAAACCGAAACTAATAGAATTTGTAGATTTCTAACTCAAAATGAATTGTCGTAACCACAAACGACAATTTATATATCAAACGATACAGAAAATATATTTCATAATATACCAATGGAACAAAATTATACAAAGAGAAAAAGAAAAAGAAAAAAGCTAAAATATCATTACATGCTCGGGTTTGTGAAATATTTTCACCCTAACATTTACAAAACACACATACATATATATGTGAATGATATTTGCATAAACTAAAGTTTTTCTCTTTTTTTTTTTCTTTTTCTTTGCTTTTTTTGAAAATATTTTTACAATATTTAGACAAAACAAAACTCTTCATCTTTTTGGTTTCTCCTCTGTCTCGCAATGAAAGACTCAATCTTGTACCTGAGTTCTTCATCGGTATAACACCTCTCAGCAGATCTCTCTGACTCAGATCTCTTCAACTTTGCACAAGAACTCTTCTTCGAAACCTCGAGATTCTCCGATTGACTCCTTTCATAACTCTTCACTAGACCTTCTTCCTTTTGAGATATCTTCACAGTTATGTCCTTCTCAACCATAATCTGTTTTCCTTTACTCTGTTTCTTATCTTCACTGCTCTGTTTTGCTCTGTTTTCTTCAGTGCTCTGTTTTGCTCTGTTTTCTTCAGTTCTCTGTTTTGCTCTGTTTTCTTCAGTGCTCTGCTTCGCTCTGTTTTCTTTAGTGCTCTGTTTTTCTCTGCAAATCACATCAGTTTGTAAACCCCGATCTCTTCTTGAGCTTTGTCGAACAAACTCATCGAGGAAATCGTTGTTGTTTCTCTGTGAATTAGGTGCTTGATTTGCAAAGAAACCGCATTTGGCGACTAGAACGATGATTATTGCATTCCCCAAGATGAAAGCAAGATGACGATTGACTAGAAAACCAGTGAGACCAAAGCTCTCAAATGTAATGACTAGTTGGTAACACAGCTTGGCTACTGTAACCATAACTACAATGATCTCGATCGATCGGTAGAACAAATCTAAGAGTCTTTGATATCGAGACTTCTTCATGACAACCTTCATCTTTCTTGGTTTAACCTTCTGGTTACTAACTGAATCCATTGGAAAGATTTGATAGAGAGAAAGAGAAATTGATTTTGAGTTTATGGAAGAAAATAAAACAGAGGAAAAAACAGAGAAGAGAGTGTCAGTCTGTTTTTTTCTCTTTGTGTTTTTGTTGTTTTATTTTGAGCTTGAGAGACGATGAAAATTTGCGATGTGAGTATTTATAAAGAGACTCACTTAGTGCATTTGCTATTTTTATGAGTGCACCGTTTTATTTTAAAAAAACAAAAATTGAATTAAAGTTATTTTGTTATTACAAAATAAAAAGTTAAGTGGTCTTTCATCCTTAAATAATTCTATTCTAAAAACCAACTTAATCTTAGTCTTGTGTCCTAATATTTTTAAGTGAATTCATTACCATGTTGTCTTGTAATTGTATTAATGTTTATACGTTCAAATATGATATTATCTTCAGATAAAAATCATTAAAAAAACTAATTCTTTTGTTTGGAAAACTATATGCAAATTTGTGAATGTAAAACTTATATCATAAAATTTTTAGATCATAACCAAACCTATATAAAAATGGATTCGATTAAGTTGTTAAAATTTGTAATCAATAACCAAAATTCAATTTTAGGAAGTCATGTAATCCCACATCATAAGATTTATGGTATAGATTCATGAGAACTGGTCTATCAAAAAAAACCATAATATTGTGCTTCTTAGTGAGATATAATTTATAAATTTGACATTTACTTTGATTTTTTTTTTTTGACAAAGATCTTCTAGATTAACACAAGAAGTAACTCTACAAAGAGAATTAGTTACATTTATAGTAAAAAAATAAATGATGATGGACTCATACTTTTGAACACAAAAAATATGAAATAACTATATTATTAATTACAGTTATATAATTTGAATATGTACTCAAAAGTTTGAAGAGAAAAAAAAAATGAAAACAAAAAATTTAGGTAGTTCAAAATTGTGGTTCACTGTCGTATAGTATGTTAATCAAACAAGTAACATATTTACTTTCGTATAACATATTATTTCATCATAGAAAGTGTGCAGTTCCAAAAGGTTAGCTCAAAAGCCACATAACACTAGTCAAATATCATAATATAATCTAATAGTTATAATTATAATATTCCAATTTTTTTGTGTAATTTACATTTTGGCATTAAAAAATCTTTTATATTAAGCAACATGCATATATTAGCTCTATAAATAGTCCTACTGTATGCAACAAAATTAAATTAATTTTAGTTATAGAAACTATTAAATTATATTATTTAAAAATAGTTACAAATAAAATACCCAAAATTAAATCATTATAATAAAATTTTCTAGACAACATGTATGGGTTAAATTGGAGTACCTAAAGAGCTATCATTACTTGAATTTGTTTATGCTAATATTTACAATAAGAATATTAGCATAAACAAATTATGGTCTAAATCATGACTAAAATCTTATTTGTACATAGATAAATATAAAATTGATAGATACTTAGGTATATGTGTGGGATATTTCTCATAAAGTTATAATTAAATTAATAATCACATATATTGTTTGCTTTATTCGTATAATAGCTTCATGCACTATCTTAATCCATTTGTAATTATTTACTCAACTTATAAAGCAGCCCACCATTAATTTTATATGTCCTTTAAATGTTTTCTTGATTTCAATCATAAAAAAATGCAAATCACTACATCTATAAAATATTGTTGCATATAAAGTTTTTAGTACTTGAATGATTGGTACAATGTATGCCTATCGTGCAAAATTAAAATATCAATTGGATATAAAGGTTTATAATGATATATTGATGTAATTTATAAAAATCCTCCACAAGATTGTAGTTTAATAGTATTTTTGTGCGGAACATTTTAGTAAATATAGATTCAAATAAGGAAAAATATATGTAAAAGTTATTTTTTATTTCAGTGTGGATATTGGATATATAAATGAAAACTTAATTTCATGACGTAAATTTATAGAAGTTTAAGTTTTATTTCGTTCAGAATTTAGAGCAATACTTACAATATAGTAACTTTAATTTTGTTCGGATAATGAGGGATCTCTACTAATAATCCAAATATTTCATATGATATATAAGTATCCGATTAACTTTATATATGTGGATTAGTCTGTGATATTATAATTATGATGATAAAATCTATTTCATTCTTTATATATACATCCAAAACATGCTACTTCTCTCATATACTCATATTATAAATTATTATTTAATGTATA
This sequence comes from Lepidium africanum, assembly GCA_900406405.1. Lineage (NCBI taxonomy): Eukaryota > Viridiplantae > Streptophyta > Magnoliopsida > Brassicales > Brassicaceae > Lepidium > Lepidium africanum. Next base: position 8,102 of record OVAX01001423.1, on the reverse strand, counting down.
GAAGAGACCATTGCTTCTTCACTAAGAGACTAAGAAATGGCTAATAAACTTCCACAACATCTCTTTGTTAAATGTGTTTCTTTATGTCTTGTCTCTTTCAAACCAAATATGTGGTTTCATTTCAATTTTCATTTTTTTTTGTTATTGGATTCACTTTAAACAAAAAAATTAAGCCCCACTTCTTCTTCTTTTTTGCTTAAAAGATATCGTAATTATTGCTCATGAGTGTAACGTGTTTTTCGATACTTCAATCAACATTAAGCAAATCATGAACCTTTTTATGATGGTTCAATCAACAATATGCAAATAGTGAACAATTTAGTCTATATGTACTTAGATATTCATCACACTTATTTCATTTTATCAACTATATTAATCACACTTATCCAGTCTCTCTTTTTTTTTTTTTTTT
>OVAX01001422.1:0-45765 GCA_900406405.1 Lepidium africanum | reverse complement strand
GGAATTTCCAATTAGTATGAGGCATTTTGGGATGGAACCCAATAAGGAAAAACCTTGAGGGTCTTGCCACTGTGGGCCCAAAGAAGACAATATCATACTAATTGAGAGGTAATTGAAATTCCAAAAAAAAAAAGCCCAACAACGATTTCATACGATTATTTGAAAACAGAAAACCCAACATATCACACTGCTCTTGCAAGAGCTTATTTACAGACAAACTCCTCATTATGTTGCAGGATTTGAGCTAGTAAATGATTGCTATCACCTTCATATATCTTAAATCACTCTTTTATTAACTGGATTATCTCTCAAAGAATTGTCTTTTGAGACCTGGAAGATGAACATTGACAATGTAATGCTCCCAGTCAATGCGTCTGAAATCGAAGTCAAACATCTTTCTCTCTTCCATTGACATTTCTTGTATCAAAATTATTGTATTGGTGTCGTCAGACCTGATATTGACATAATAGACAATAATTTGATAACCTTTTGCTTTAACAAAAGAAGAAGGCCAATTTCGTTATTTACCTAGCTTGAAAGAACATGTAAGGCTCATATATTCTTGCCAGGGTCTCAAAATAGTTTAGCTTCCTCTTTTCCTTCTTACTCAGTGTGGTATGTGATTCTTCTTTTGGTTTTGTTATTATATTGGACACAGAGGATGTAAAAGTTTCTAAGGAACTGTGGCAATTAATATGCTCTATATCTATCTTTGTGTCTGTCAATGGATAGTCACACAGATGTTGATAACAAAGGTCCATCAACTGGCCAAATCGCAGGGGATTCGCATGAGATGATGAAGTGACATTGTACACTTTGAGCTCTGGGACTCCACAACCATGCTTTGCCATGGCTGCTATTGTCGCGTTAACAACCATATCAACAGGTATAAAGTATAATAAAGATTGAGAATCAGCCCAGAAGCCAGAAATCTGGCCTTTTCCATAGGCCACGATGATTGGATCAAGCATTCTGTTAGACCAAAAAAGTTTCAGTTAAAACAACAATTTAATCTAGTATGTAGTCCCTTGTTTTTGAAAACAATTTTCTTCTCTTACCTTATTCCTTGGATCCAGCCAAGGAAAGGTTCTCTATAAGAGCTTTCAACAATACTAGGCCTTATGATCACAACAGGTAAATCCCCTCGGTTGCTATGAATGACAGACTCTCCCATGGCTTTTGTAAATGTGTAAGTGTTTTCCCTGCCATAATGTTTAGCTCTGATTTTCCATAAGATAAAACAAAACATATAGTTCAACTTTTGGATACATAAGAAAGTGCAGATTTAAGGATTGGACTTGTCGATCCAGTTGACAAAGAAAAATTAAACACAGAAAGTTAACTGTTCTGGTTTGTCTAATCCACCTTTCAAGACCGAGTTCTTTTAGTTCTTTTTTCCTTCACTACCAGGGAAATTGCTTGCAGCTTCTGAAGCTAGTTTCAGCTCAGATTCGATGTTCAACTCAGAAGTTATGTTTTCTCCAATGCAGAGAGGATTTTCCTGTATAATTCCCTCTATTTGATCACTCGCATAAGCTATAAATATCAACAACAACAAAACAAATAGTTTCTGAATTAATTTGAGAAAATAAAAAAAAAATCTGAAATTCTCGTTTGACAAAAAAAAAAAAAAATTTCCGAAATTCAAACTGATGTGGGCCAAGATTACAATATTTTGACAATATAAATTTTGAAATTATATATTATTGAAGAGTCACAAATTCAAACTGATGTTGGACAAGATTCTATCAAATTTTTCTCAGGCTTAGAATTAGAGATGAAGTTTGTGATACTAAACTTTTATAAGTGATCCATAATCGAAATTGGATCTAAATTCTGATATCTTATTAGTGTATAGATCTAACTTACATTCAAACCCTAGTTCAAACAAAGACAACTATTAATTATTTATATATTGTCTAGCTATCACATATTGTTTAAGATAATATTATAATATATATATATGTATATACATATATATATATAGTCTTTTCTTTTAAGGAAATTTTTGGCTAAAGTCTTTAATCCTTTGTGAGACGAAACCAAAACCAAGATAATTACATTTTCAACCTGTTTTTAGTTGTTACTTCTCGAATTGGAAACTTCTAACTGTGGTAAAAGATTTTACTGCTCGAGCAATCCGAAGGACGAGGAATGTATAATTACATCCACTTATTTAATCGTACATTTGTTTATATGTCCACTTTGACCGTCTAGAAGGGGGACCGACATAATTAAGAATATTGCATGGTTCAGTGATAGGAACGAATAATTAATGATATATTGATTCCATAGAAAATACTTGTATAAACCAAATTTATATTGAGAAAATGATTTTGGTCAAATGGTTAAGTCTACCTCTGTATTATTTTCCACCAAAATTTATTTGTAGAAAGTTGTATAATCTTCGTATAATATTGTTTGGAGTTTTAGAATGATTAGATTATTGATCGTTTAAAAAGAAAAAAAAAATGTCTTCAAGTTTTAAAGGAAAAATAATTGACACGTTTTGGTTATCTGATTTCAAAATAATATAATGGAATAGTATTTTGTGGACTAATGATGCATTTGATTTGAACAAACTTTCAAGGTATTGCCTACACAATTGTATTTATCTAAGTGCATAGATGAAACGTGAATATCTCATGAATAGACCCTTTGACGCAATCTCCTTAACGTGGATTCATGTGCCTCACGAACCAAGTAGTCTTCATTGGAGTCGTTCATTAATTTTACATGACCGGCGAAGAAAAAGTCACGTGGCGTCAAATGTTAGAGCAGAAAGCTGAGCTGTTTCACCACATGGAAAGAGTCAAAACATGGTACTATATATCTTATCGGGACTGTACCAGGAATTGAGTTTCTTGTCAGGATCGGTTTTGACATTTTCAAAGTCCGTATTTTATAACTCAAAATAAAATGTTACGATTATTATTTCTAAGTTTTAGTTGACGTCAGTTAGTCCGTATGTATGCATAATCTCCACTATTTTCTATTAAAATAATTGTATTTGAACCGAAACCTAACTCATTTTTGAAAATTAATATTGATGATTAATCTTGGCATCAGATTTTCTAAGCTCAAGACATAGTTTCATCTTTATCTCACCAAGTAGCAGCAACTTAGTTTTTAACGGAAATTAAATTCAGAACAGATACATTTATCTTGCTTCAAACCGTCCATATTAATTACCATATTACTTTGCTTGGTTAGTCTCCATCAAAGTGTCTACAAAACTATCAATCAAGTAAATCTCTTGCCTACAATAGTTGTTAGTATATTGTATTTAATTATACACTAGAAAATCAAGCATGTAACCTAATCATATAAAAACAAAAGAAGCTTACTTATATTTTTTCTCTCAGGCACTCTGGTCGAGATCTTCCTAACTAGCCAAATTTCTGACGTCGGCGTGGCCATCGATTGCCAGCATTGATACATCCAGTCTTTTTCTTCTATGTTTTGGCTTTTTCTTTTTTTCTCTCTCGTTTATATTTGTTTCTTTTATTTTCTTTCTGGTGTCTTCCTCTCTTGTTATCTTTTCCGATTGAAGACTTAGTTGGTGTAAGAGGTGCTTGTCGGAACTCTTCCTCTGGGGACAAAGTTACCTTCGACGGCAACACCACCACCTTCTTCTTCCTTTGGTTCTTTTACCTTATCCACCGCCCTCAGCTCTACCTTCCACCTCATCCATGGCTTCTTTGAAGTTCATCGATTGTTCAGATCTGGACTCTCCCAGGAACGACAGTTGGCGAGATACTGACCAGAATCTCTCTCCAAGCTCCAACGTATTGTCAAATTCCCTGCCTAGCAGATCAATATCTCTGCTTTCTCAATGGTTCTTCTTTGCCGATGACAGCAACAGAAGACTGAGAGACTTGCAGCTTCGTTGCTCAGCACATCCAAAGAGTCTCGTCGTGCCAGCCACCTTCAGTCATTCACCGGTAACCCTAGTTTGGCGTGATCTCTGAACATCCATAACCTTCACTCCGTCAAGTGCGGTGGCCGTCGTAAGAGGAAACCAAACTAGGGAAAACTCTACCAAGTCTTACTGGGCTGAAATATCAATGGAGCCTTGTTGGGCCAGTTTATCTTCCTGGTCAAAACCCAATACGTCTTGGTGGATCCAACTTTATTTAAGGTATGAAATGGGTTTTATTCCTGCAGCCCAATAGTTTCATGGAGCCTTGTCTTTAGCTTGGGCATAAACCTAGGGTTGTTAGTACTCTTTTTCTTAAACACTTCATTTTTTTCCTCTTTGGAAAATCAATTTTCATTTATAGCTATTGTGGTACAGAGCTGATCTCCACACATTTCCTCCTTCATGGAGTGTGTTCCTGTATTCCGAATCATCTTCGACAAGGAATATCTTATTCAAAGCTTGAAACGAACGTTGTTATCGATCAGCTATTTGGTGTGTTCAACTGCCTATTATGGCGATAGAATTAGGAATGCTTTAAGGCTCTTTTCAGAGAAAAAGAGTGCAGTTCCAGCCTTTATCCAAGAGCTCCAATATGTTTGAGTTACTCCGCATGGGTGCGATTTATCATTTATTTATGTATTTTTGGTCTATGTTTTATATCTTCTCCTCTTATACTGATGTAACTCCGACCTTTTAATTTAATGAATTCAGCTGTTTGACAAAAAAAAAAAAACCTAACCATATATGAGATATTGCATCTAATTATACAATTGGAACTAAACATGTGAGCTTCGAAATGCATTCCATCTATTTAATTAGGTCAATAATAATATGGTTTTTAATAGACTTAAATATCACGTTGCAAAATGCATTGCATCTATTTAATTAGTATTTATTAGTATAGCTATAGTTGAAAAAGAAACCCAGAAAATAATGTAGTAGTATTAAGAATTAAGTAATCATAATAAAAAACTGAACTTTTGAGGTTTATAAACGATGGGGATTTTCTATTGAAAAAGAATAATTTTGAGATTGATCTTGCATTTTTTTAATCATTTTTTTATTGCATGTTTATGTATTGAATTCTGCAGAAGGTGTTGCAAATATATACAAAGACCCTAGAATTAAGGAAAGATCCTATATGCAAGGATATACAAGGCCTACTCGGATTTACAAGAGATTGCAGATGCTAGTCTTGTGGACAACCATTTTTCTACAAATCAATTTATGAGTTGTGATAAACAATACATCAGAAGCTGTAGAAACATATATAATCCTGTTCAGAAACAAACACCCAATATCTTCAAATGAATACACTTAGTTAACACAAGCACTTGTACCAAGATATAGAAATAGAAGACTAAACATATTATACTGCTCTGACAAGAGCTTATATAAGAAACTCATAACCTATTAATATATATGTGAAAAACACTTATTATTTCCATGATTCACTACAAGAAAACACTACTTTAACAACGCCATTTTACAACAAATTTGGGACATTGTAAATTAGGGACTTTTTGCCAATACTTTTACGATGAAATATGAATTCGTTGTAAAAGTGTTGTAAATTTACAACGAAAATTTTCGTTGTAAAAAGGTAGCAGTTTTACGACGAATTTACAACCTATTAATATTTCAGAACAAATTCGTTGTAAACACGTCCCTAAATTGCAATACTTTTACAACGAAATTTATTTACAACGATTTAAAGACGAGTTTAGAAATTTGGTACACACATTTTTCTTGATACGAAATTTTTTTTTTAGCATATCTAAATTACGTCGTAAAAACATCTCGAAATATTGTATTCGTTGTAAAAACATCTTAATTTTGCAAGTTGTTTACGACCATTTTTTTTTACAACGATTTAAAGACAAAATGTGAAATTAGATATTTAGTTACATATGTTGTAAAGTACTCGTATTTGATTAAGGTCATAAAAATTTTGTTAAATTTTTACCTATATAAGGTGGAGGTCTCTCTTCATAATTCACACAACACAACACAAACCCAAAAAAAAAAGCGTGTTAAAAAAAAAAAAACGTTTTTCCAACAAAAAAAAAACGTTTTTGCAACAAAAAAAAACGTTTTTGCAACAAAAAAAAATGTTTTTGCAACAAAAAAAAACGTTTTTGAAAAAAAAAAGCTAGAAAATGGTCTTTCAGTGGTGATATATACGAGCAACGAAAGTGGATGTATATGCATACAGATTCTACTGGAATCGTGACACAGGATTTTATGAACGGGGTTGAAATATTCATGTACCAAGCCAATCAAACCGAAATCATATANGTTGAAATATTCATGTACCAAGCCAATCAAACCGAAATCATATATGGTTTCACCATGGGGAAGGTTATAGTGCTGGTGGAAATGATGAAGCAAGTAGTAGTAATTATAATAATACTGGAGGTAATGTAGATGAATCGAGTAATTTGCATGATGTTGGTAATCAGAATGAGGGTCATGGGATTGTAGAGCATGATATGATGCATGAGATGGTCACAGATGCATTTTAGGAAACCAATACCGAACCAGTATTTGGTGAGGCACCTAACTTAGATGCAAAAAGGTTTTATGACATCTTAGACTCTGTAAACCAGCCTATCTACGAGGGATGTAGAGAAGGTCTGTCTAAATTGTCACTGGCAGCTAGGATGATGAACATTAAAACAGATTGTAATTTATCTCAAAAATGCATGAATATGTGGACTGACTTATTCAAAGAGTATTTGCCAGAAGACAATGTGTTTGGTTGGAAGACAAATTGGGAGGTGAAAGGAGATGACAGCAAACCTAGCTTCATGACATCTGCATTTTGGGAGGGCTTGAAGAATTTTTGGTTAAAGCCCAATTCCGTGAAGAAATCTGCACAGTGTTCTGTTTCTTAGAACACGACTGGTCCAGACGGTTTGCCGCTCGCTATGCCTCTCACTGCTGGACAGACTCCTTTTGGTGGAGTCGCTCTATAGATTGTAAGTTGTTTTATTTAAAATTAAAATCTTTAGTTCATTTAATTTTTAATTACTTAGATATCTAACTAAATTTTACAATTTTTAGGCTGAAGAGTTAGGACATGTTCCTTCTCTTCCAGATTTGTTCAAGAAGACTCATCAGAACAAGTTTGGAGTTTTCGTCGGCGCTAGATTGGAGAGGCTATACAATGAGGTTACAGCTGCTGTTCAGGAGCATCAGACTCAGCTTTCCCAGGAAACCTCCGATGGTACTTCTGTAGAATTGACCACTTCAAAAGTTGACTCTATTTATAAACAAGTAACTAGTTAATAAAAATTATTAAGTCTTTGGTTTCAATGTTTAATTATTTATAGGTAATATAATTAATACTAACATGTTCACCGTTTTTACTAGATAGCTTCGAAGAAAAAATGACGGATTCTTGGAGTAGGATCCGCGCAAGATGTCCCAAGAGTCACTTCTTCTTGGATAGCGGAGAGCTCTCTCCGTTCTCAGTTGACAGCTTCACAAAACAAATTAGAGGAGCTAGAGCGATCGACAGCTGAGTTTAAACAATTGACGGCTCAACAGTTTGCAGCAATGGAGTCGATGTTCGATATCTTGGTTGTGGGCAATCCCCACCAGATGGAGGCATTGGAGCGTAGATGTGAGGCCCTCGGAATCCGTACTTCGGCTCAGAGAGATGTCGATTTAAACGAAAGAGTGACTGAGGAACAAGAAGCCTGTAGTGCGGATTTGTTTAACGAAATTTTACAATAAATATTTGTATTTTTATTATTTTGTAAAAACTTTTAAAATATTGTGTAAATATTATAAAATAAATTTAAATTTAAAATATTTTCTAAAATTTAAATTATGTCATAAAATGTTTTTTAATTTTATTTTTTAAAAATAATTTTCAGCTTCATCCCTAATTCGTCGTAAATTACTGTCTCTAATTCATTGTAAATCATGACGTCCTTAATTCATTGTAAAAAAATATGTCCCTAATATTGGAGTTGTAAATTGGTCGTAAAACAACGCGTCCCTAAATTAGCGTCGTAACTTCGCCGTAAAATTGACGACGTTAGTTCGTCGTTAATTTTACGACGTATTAACGTCGTAAAATTAACGACGAAGTAACAATGTTTGTATTTTCTCGCAAAATTTACAACACTTTTACGACGCATATTTCACGACGAATTTACAACGAAAAATTTCTCTTGCAATTTTGGCAACGAATTTACGACGCAAATCCTGTTACGATGAACAGTATACAACGAAATTTATTTCGTCCCTAATTCGTTGTAAAACCTATTAACAACGAATTAGGGACGAATTTGGGCGTTGTATAACCTATGTATTCTTGTAGTGATTCTCTCACAATATTATAATCAAACAACCCCAAATCTTTATATTTCCATGATGTAAGCTAGTGAATATGATTGCCATCACCTTCACAGATCTTTAATTAAATGGATCTTCTGAAAGAACTGCCTTTTGAAACCTGGAAGATGAACGTTAACAAAGTAATACTTCTAGTCAATGTCTTTGATATCGAAGTTAAACATCTTTCTCTCTTCCTTTGATATATCCTGTATCAAACTTGTTGTATTGGTGTCGTCAAACCTGTAATGACTATCAGTAATATGATAGCTTGATTTCTTATTAAAAGAAGAAGAAGACCAAGTATGTTATTTACCGAGCTTTATTGAACATGTAAGGCTCATATGTTCTCGCCATGGACTCAAAATAGTTTAGCTTTCTCTTTCCCTTCATGCACAATGTGGCATGTGGCTCTCCTTTTAGTTTTGTTATTATGTTAGTTACAGAGGATGTGAATTTTCTAAGGAATTGTGGGATTTCATATTCTTTATGTCTGTCTTTGTTGTAAATGTCAATTCGCAAACTACTCAAGCAAAAAACAAAAGATTCGTTTTATTCAATGTTCTCTTTTCTACAAAAGACAAACACTTGTTGGAATTACTCCACCTTAGAAACCAACCTAAAATAATCTTAACCCTAACCGATAACTTAGCCTCAATTCACTAATCTCTCTAAACTTCTCCCTAAGTTCTTAGAGACTAGGTTTACAATCGAAATCTTTATTTATAGGCACAAGATACAAACACCCTTGCCCTAAAATCTCTCCAACGATTTCTCCTTATCAAAAAGGATAATTTCCTTTTTTCCCTCTTGATAAGATTTTCCAAATATTCTCTAACAAACTTGAAGACTTCCTCTCCAAGTTTTCATCTCTCACGTTAATCAAGAAGTCTTGTGATTTCATTAACTCTCATGTGACACAACCGTGACATCCAAAACAACAACATCTTCAATCTCCCCCTTTTTGGCTTGATGTGTATCTTGAGCAAACAGATTCCTGTTGAGCACAATCAGGTTCTTGTTCTGCATCGTCCTGTTCTGCCACTTCCTGTTCTACACCTTCTTGATGTGATGCTTCCCCTAAAACATTTCTCCCCCATAATCAAACATTATGGATTCATCTAGAGTCAAACGCTCATCTCCCCCTGCTTGAGTGCACATCGAGACAAAAATGACAAAAACAAACAAGTGTCTGTCTAATCGCTAAGATTGACTGATTAGTGTACCAAGATACATAAGCACAACCATGAATCACAACAATCACATGCCACTTTATCACCAATGAGATTAAGCATGATATACTTTTTCAATAAACTTCTGTTTATCAATCAAACTCGTGAGTGACCCAGAATTATAATCACCCATGTGAACAATTCCATTTTAACTTTCAAAAATCAGAATAAGATACGAAAATACCTTTTGTTGAGATTGATCATCCACAGAGAACCCATATTCCGCAAAGCCTAGCATGCACCTTACTTTGAGACGTACGATCAGAATCAAAACCATGTGGCTAGACTTTCACATTAGCATGCCTTTATCACAAGCCTTTTTCAAAGTGTTAAGGATATTAAACGAATTAGGCAACTAGAATTTCCTTTGGAGAGTCGTATACGGTCACAATTGCATACTTAGATGATGTAGGTACCCTTCTCGATCATATAACTATTTCAACATCACAAGTACAGTATGATTACTTGTTGGTAGTAGATATACCCTTCTTGATCATGTGTTTTGGCAAACCATCACAAGTATGATACCTCTATCATCTTGCATAAAACTGAATCAAAGATATCACTTGAATTCTCAACCTATTGATTCAGATACTCCACACATCAGTGAAATTTGTGTAATGAGTATCACTTGACTTCTCAACTCAAATACACTTGCTCTCCTTAGCTCTTTGACCTCCTTCTCCTAACATTTAATATCTCAGCACAAAGATCATCTTGTGACTACATGATAGGCAGCTATTTTCCACTTGTTCGATCAAAACTGATATATGTTTGCTTTCCAAGTGTATGTCATTCTTTTCCAAAAACAAGTTTATGTCTCAAATCATCTCAACAAAACCTCAAAACATTGTTTAGTACTCACAAATCCCTATTGCAGTTCTCAATTCCACAAAACGATTAAAAGCAAGAGGTTTAGTAAATAAATCAGCCAGTTGATATTCAGTGTTCACATGATCAATCACAACCAGTTCCTCCTCAAAAATTTCACGAATAAAATGATGACGAGTGTCAATATGCTTAGTTTAAGAATGTTGCACAGGATTTTTAGCAATGTTAATGGCACTTTGATTATCACAATAAACAAGCAAGGGTTCAGAAACTGTACCGTAATCAGCAGACATCTGCTTCATCCAGAGAAGTTGAGTACAACAGGTTCCTAATACAATGTATTCTGCTTCTGCTGTTGATAAAGAAACACAGTTCTGTTTCTTACTGAACCAGGCAATCAGATTGTTTCCCATGAAGAAACATCCACCACTTGTGCTTTTTTGATCATCAACGCATCCTGCCCAATTTTCGTCGTAGTATCCTGTCAAGCTTGTCGTCATATCCTTTGTGTAGAAAATCCCAAGATTCTGAGTTCTGCTCACATACTTCAGAATACGTTTAGCTGCTTGAAGATGACTTTCCTTAGGGTCTGCTTGAAATCTTGCACACACTCCCACTGAGTAACAGATATCTGGTCGAGTAGCAGTCAGGTTTAACAGACCTCCAATCAAGCTTCTGTAAGATATAGCATCTACAGACTTTCCTGATTCATCTTTGGAGAGCTTTTCATTTGTCCCCATAGGTATCTTTGCCGTCTTGCTGGTTTCCATCCAAAATTTCTGAATCAGATTCTTTGCACACGTGCTTTGATTCACAAAAATCCCATCAACTATCTATTTAACTTGCAAACCCAGAAAGTAAGTGAGTTCACCATTCATACTCATCTCAAATTCTTGTGTCATGACTTCAACAAACATTTCAATCATCGTCTGATTGGTAGATTCAAACACTATATCATCAACATAGATCTGCACCACTATGAATCCTTCAGCATTGTTTAGAGTAAACAATGTTTTGTCCACACTTCCATGTGTATACCCTCTCTCAATTAGAAACATGGTCAGACGATCATACCAAGCTCTTGGTGCCTGTTTGAGTCCATACAGAGCCTTGTTAAGCTTATATACATAATCAGGATGCTTTGGATCTTCGAACCCTTTGGGTTGTTCAACATACACTTCTTCTTGAAGAAATCCATTCAGAAAAGCACTCTTAACATCCATCTGATATAGTTTGAAACCCAACTTGTATGTCATTCCAAACAGAAACCTGATAGACTCCAAACGAGCTACTGGTGCAAACATCTCCTCAAAATCAACATCTTCAACTTGTGAGTAACCTGGTGCAAATGATCCTAACAACATTCCCATCCTTGTCAATCTTATTCTTGAAGATCCATTTGGTGCCAATAACATTGACATCTCTAGGACGACAAACAATAATCCACACATTCAACCGTCTGAAGTTTGACAGCTCCTCTTGCATAAATGCAATCCAAAACTCATCTAATAGAGCTTCTTTGTATGTCTTGGGTTCAATCTTTGACACAAAACAAGCATATTCAATTACATCAACAGCTTCTTGCTTATGTGCCATGAAGGTGATGAAAGTTACATTCCTAGCAAGCTATTTGAAATCAATTTGCTTTCTTCGAGTTATTCTTCCCCCCTGAATCTCACCTATAACATCGTTAGAGGAGTGATTTCGATATACTTGAGGTGGAACAGCAATCGGATCTGAAGCACTAACATCAGAAATAGATTCTTCAGGCAGTTGAGACTCATCATTCTCATCAGGTAGCTGAAGTGTTAGCTGAAACGTGGAAGCATCATTAAAGACCACGTTTACAGTCTCTTGAACTGCCAAAGTACGACGATTGTATACTCTGAATGTTGTACTTAAATTTTGAGTAGCCAAGGAACATACCATCATCACTCTGAGAATCAAACTTTCCAAGATGATCCATATCATTCAGAATGTCGCAAACGCATCCAAACATGTGAAAGTAATGTACTGTCGAAGTTTTACCCTTCCACAGCTCATAAGACGTCTTTGTAGTTCCTTTGCGCATGTACACACGATTGATGATGTAACAAGCAGTGTTAATAGCCTCTGCCCAGAAATGTTTAGGTGTATTACTTCCATACAACATTGCTCTGGCCATCTCTTGCAACGTTCTATTTTTGCGCTCAACAACACCATTCTGCTGTGGTGTTCGTGGTGCAGAGAACTGATGATCAATACCTTTTTCAGAACAGAAACGTTTGAATAACTCATTCTCAAATTCTCCACCATGATCGCTTCTGATAGACTTTATACCATGTCGTTCATTCTTAAGTTGAAGTGTCAGAATCTTGAAACTATCCAAAGATTCATTTTTCTCTCGAAGAAAATGCACCCATGTGTATCTGCTGAAATCATCAACCAACACAAAAATGTACTTTTTCCCAGCAATGCTCTTTACTTGAATAGAACCCATCAGATCCATATGAACAAGTTCCAATAGACTCTTGGACTTAACATCTGGAATAGACTTGTGTTGAGTCTTGACCTGTTTTCCCATGCTACAAGGACCACATACAAACTGCTGATCTTTGTCAAGCTTCAGCAACCCTCTGATGATCTCTTTGTTTGATAATGTCGCCATAGTTCAAAAATTCATGTGACCTAGATGTTGATGCCAAATTTGAGTTTCACTTTCTGCACTAGCAACCAAGCATTGGGAACCGGGAACCCATATATAGCAATCATTTCCTGTACGAACGCCCTCTAAATAAATAGTACCTTTCGCATCAACAGCTCGACATTCTGTTCTTATAAATGTAACATCCAATCCTGTATCACACAACTGACTGATGCTGATCAGATTTGCTTTCAGTTCATCAATAAGGAAAACATTACGAAGTTTAGATTTTGTTGAATTGCCCGTAGTCCCTTTACCACAAATTTTTCCTTTAGCACCATCACCAAACGTCACTTTTCCTGGTGTGACTTCCTTAAGCTCTTGTAGAGAAGTTTGATCTCATGTCATATGTCTTGAGCAACCACTATCAAAGTACTACTTGCTTAATGAGTTACCCTTATCACCCTTCTCAGTTATGAATGCTACTTGGAAAACAAATCCATTTTCTTAACCCAAATCTGGTGTCTGTTTTTACCATTGAAGGTAAACTTTCGTTGTCTCCAAATTCATTGAACCCTAGACTGAAGCTTGTAACACTGATATCTCATATGTCCTTCTTTGCCACAATACCAACATTTAACTGGATGACCCCAATGCGATCCATAATACTGAGTCTTCTCAGATTTCCACCCTAGACCAGCTCGCTGTTGTAGAAGTTGATGCTGTTGACAACCTTTTTGCTGAAAAGGTTTGAATTGATGTACATTCTCTGATGAACCAGTAGCCTTCATAAACTTCATCTCTAAGGATTTCTTCCCCTTATAACCAGAACCAGAACTTGTATTACATGTCCTTCCAACAGTCAATAGATAGTCTAAATCCTTTGTTCCTTTGGACAACATCTTGATCTGCTTCATCTGCTCAAACAATCTACTTTCTAGATCAGCATTCTTAGCTTTGACGTCCTTGAGTTCATTCTCAGCTTACTGTAACTTATCTACAACGATCTGTTTTTCTGCCATCAGACGCTTATTTTCATCTTGAGTTTTAACCCAAGAAGTCACCAACATTTCCATCTGATCTTCTAGAGGCACATCAAGATCATCATCAGATTTTGACTCGTCTATATTAGCATCTTGATGTATGGCGGGAATCTGATTCTCATCAGCCATCTGACTTTCAGGAACAAGATCAGTATTTTCATCTTTTTCCTCATTATCATTTATTTCCACGATGCCAAGATGAGCTACAAAGTTGTTCATAATGTTTTCATCCTCATCATTGTTAGTATCAGTATCACTCAGAGTTGTGATTGCTAATTTTCCACTCAATTTGGACAAGCATTCGTTCTTGGTATTTCCATATCCTTTACACTCGTATACAGTCATCTTCCTCCTGAACTAATAGACATTCAGATTTAAAGTGTCCATAACCTTGACATTCAAGACACTGCTTGTCAGCTTTGTAGTCTTTATCTGTTGCTGGTTTGACAGGTGCTTGATATTCCTTCTTTTGTCCTCTTTCAGCTTTCCGAAGGAACTTTTTCACAAATAGTCCAACTTGCTCTTCGAGATTTCCAACAGATTCCCTTTTATCATCTGTTTTTTCAGATACAAGAGCAATACTTTTACATTTGGTTGTCTCTTCTTTTGGTGTGATCTGAAGCTCATACGCTTGCATCATACCAACAACCTGATCGAATCTCATATCGTCAGAATTCTGAGACACTTCTAGAGCTGATCGATGACCATAAAACTTAGGTGGAATTAACTTAACACCAATTGTAAATGTCAATTCGCAAACTACTCAAGCAAAAACCAAAAGATTCGTTTTATTCAATGTTCTCTTTTCTACAAAAGACAAACACTTGTTGGAATTACTTTACCCTAGAAACCAACCTAAAACAATTTTAACTCTAACCGATAACTTAGGCTCAATTCACTAATCTCTCTAAACTTCTCCCTAAGTTCTTAGAGACTAGGTTTATAATCGACCTCTTTATTTATAGGCACAAGAAACAAACTCTTTTGCCCTAAAATCTCTCCAACGATTTCTCTAACAAACTTGAAGACTTCCTCTCCAAGTTTTCATCTCTCACGTTAATCAAGAAGTCTTGTGACTTCATTAACTTTCACGTGACACAACCGTGACGTCCAAAACAGCAACATCTTCATTTGTTTCTGTTAATGGAAAGTCATAGAGATGTTCATGACAGTGGTCCATCACCTCGCCAAATCGCAAGGGATTCTTATGAGATGAAGAAGTGATATTATAAATTTTGAACTCTGGTATACCAGAGCCATGACTGCTATTGTCGCGTTTACAACCATATCAACTGGTATAACGTCCATTAGTGATTGAGAATCTACCCAGAAGCCAGAAATCTGGCCTTTTCCATATGCCACAATGATTGGATCAAGCATTTTGTTATTATATTAAACCAAATGAAAAGCTTTAAGTGAAATCAACAAGCTAATCTAGCGGTCCCTTTTTCTGTGGAAATTGTTTAGTATTGTTACCTTATTCCTTGGATCCAGCCTGGACAAGGTTCATTGTAAGAGCTTTCAATAATACTAGGCCTTATGATCACTACGGGCAAATCTCTTCGGTTGCTGTGAATGACAGACTCATCGATAGCTTTTGTAAATGTGTAAGTGTTTTCCCAACCATAGTGTTGAGCTCTGGTTTCTCGTAAGATACAATAAAACATATTGTTTCAAGTTTTGGGTATGTAAAAAAGTATATAGGTTTTGTTATATTCTTTTACCAGTGGCAAATTCTCATTGTTATATTGTTGGGAAATTATAACAACTAACTATAAGTTTTAGCATAATTAATAAACTAACCATTCACTATTTACTTGAGTACTATTCACTTTTTGACATAAATATACTTGTTATAAATGTAATGTACACGTCAATCAATAATATTGTTATTACATAATTAAAATTTTAGTGTTAAAATATATGTTACATGTGTTAATACTATTGTTATAGGTGTACTACTATTGGTAACTGTTAAATTTAAAAGTTAACAAATGTAACATAATTGATATTAGGGCATTACATTATTAATTATTTAACATTAGTATTTTCCATGTACTTGTTATATATAATTACATGTCTAATGTGTCTAGTGTACATAATTACTCATTACTTACATGTCATGTTTGAAATGTAACATGTATGTGTTTACGTGTAACATGTATGTGTTTACGTGTTCATTTACATGTCTACGTGTTTACTTACATGTCCAACATGTACTATATATGGATATTAGGGTATCTCAGTGAGATTGAAATATTGATGGTGGGATCCATAGTTATTTTTTTAATTTGCAAAAACTAATAGTTATTTTTTTAATTAATTGAAAACCTATAGTTATTTACCTAATTCATCATATATTGTTTTATTGATTATTGTAGAGACTTGTTTCGTTTTTATTATAAATTTTGAATTTATAAATTAGAATTAACAAGTGTAGTATTAACTTTTAAATATAAACTTTAATAATTAAATCTCAAAATATTTACAAAATCAAATTATATATTAAAATTGTTTATATTAATTATCAAAACAATATATATATTATATAATTTATTGTTAAATTTCTTAGATTATATTTTTATAAACTATATAATTCTCTCTATTGATAAAACTATTTATATTTCAAAAATAATGCATGGATATTTATACACAGTTATTACCAAATTTTCAAGAATATTAATTTTTGTTTATTTTACTTTTATTTATATTCATTTATTTTATTTTTAATTTAGTTAGCATAAGTTATAATTTTTTATTGTTACTTGTAAATTTGTTTTAAAAAATTTCATTTGGTTTTTTTCTTTTTTGGTTTGGTCCCAAAAACTAGTTTTCTACAATTTGTTGAACCAGCGATTAAAATCTAGCAACTCAACTTAGTCCTTGCTGATCACTGGCGACTAGTTTGCTGGACCAAGTGATTGCTAAAAAAACATGAATTGTTTGACTCACCTTTCAAAACCAAGTTCCTTCAGCTTGTTGTTTTGTTCACTGCCATGGAATTATTCTTACAGCTTCTGAAGCTAGTTTCAGCTCAGATTCGATGTTAATGTTTTTTCCAATGCAGGTAGGAGTTTCTAATATTGTTCCCTCTTTCTGACCACTCGCATAAGTTATATAACAATGACTAAACAAATTAGTTATTGAAATTGTTATTAAAAATAAAAATAAATTTCTGAGATGTGGAGGAACAGTTTCAGATTCTTGCATTTTTTTGCGAAGCTCAATAGCCTACCAGGTCCAAGAACATTTACACTAAGGGCAGAGTCGTATCTGTTTTGGATTGTTTGGATTAGAAGCAAAGTCAATTATTATCACAGTTAGTTAAAAAAGACAGAGGAAGAAGGAACACCTGTCGTCGAATGTTGTACGACCACCACAACTGATAATAACATCAACCTTCTCACTAATCATTTCATATATTTCAGATTCGATCCCAAGGTTGTCTTCTCCAATGTCTCCAATTACTGGAATCAATGAGTCTTTCATGAAGGCTTCGTAAGAGTTCCCATGCATTTGCTTCAAAAGTTTGAACAGATCCGAGCTTATGATCTGTCAGGAACAAAACAGATACAACAAAGAATTAAAAATGTGATAATTGCCCAGACTAACACACAAGTTACGAATAATAAGTTTTGCTCAGAAGTTGTGAATATTAATTCAAATTTGTTGTAAAATAACTATTTAACCAATATTTGGCTAATTATTTACAGAACTCACTTAGAAAAAATTGTTTATCTTTTGTACTTAATATCGACTTCATTTATATTTCACTAAAGACTTATTTCAATAATTACTACAAACTTATATAATTTTATTGACTACAATATTATTTAACGTTACTATAGATTTATTACGATAGTTATCACAAACTTATTACATTCTATTGACTACACATTTATTTCATGCTACTCAAAATTATTTTATTAGTTATTACACACTTATTTTATTTTATTGACTACATATTTACTTAAAGCTACTCCATATATTTTGATAGGTACTATAAACTTATTTTTGTTCAAATGACTTATTATATTCTGTTTTATTAAGTCCAGAAATTTTTTTAAGTTTGTGACATATTTTTTAACGGGGTGTTTGGTTTAAGTATTTAAATAGAGTTATAAATATTTAAGTATTTAAATAGAGTTATAAATATTTAAGTATTATTAAGATTTTAGAGTTATGAGATTTATGATTTGATAAGATCCATAAAAAATTTATAAAAGAATCTCATTTTTTCATTGAATTATAAAATATTGTGCTGTAGATTTATTGATTTTATACATATTCTTTTACAAAACATAATCATCAAAGTATTGGATCTTGATTAGGTATTCACAAATTAGTAATAGAAAAATAATCAATAAAATCTTCTAGTAATAAAATTTAATGTACCGTGAAGTTAAGAAAAATATTGGTATAATATATGAGTTTTGTTAGATTTAATTTGGTTACAATATATAGATTAATAAATAATAGTATGAAATATTATGTAACATTTTGAATATATTTTGTATACAAAATTTTATAGATATGAATATTTAAATCTTTAAAAATCTGCAGAAAACTCTATAAAATTCTTCAAACAAAACTATATGAAAGTTTAAGTAATCTTTAAAACTCTGCAAAAACATGTAAAAGTTTTAAAATCTTTGTGACTTTCTATAATAAGTCACTAAAATTTTTGCTAAATATATATTCAATAACACCTCCTATGTGACAGACTATGAAGTTTATAGTAACTATTAAAATAAGTCTCTAGTATTTTTAAACAACTCTGTCAAATGACTTATTTGAAAATAAATCTATAATAGCTACTTAATATATCTATGGAAGATTTATTAAGTTTGGTAGATTTATTAAATCTAATCAGATCTATTATGTCTGATGAAATAACTATTGAATAAGTGTATGCTGATCTATTAAGTAACTATTGAAATAAGTGTATGCTACTGATTTATCAACATAGGTCGTTTTCGTTTGCTAACGGTTGCGAGGAGCGACTATGACCAAAAGTTGTTTGTTTGGTGGTCGTTGGTTCAGCGACCAATTGTCAATGACCAGTCATCAGCGACCAGCGATAGGAATTTTAAGTCGCTGAAAAATTTAGCAACTCATCGCTGAATTTGGTCGTTAGCAACTAGCGACTCCGAAAGGAACAACACTACCGACCAAAAAATTAAATAATTAAAAATAATTTAAATAAATAAATTTTAATTTTAAATTAATAATAATAAAATTTTATAAAATATAATTACTTAAATAAATATAAAAATTTCATATATAAAAATTTGATTAAACAAAATTTACAAATATTAAAAAGATAATTTATATTTATAAAATCTAATTTTAGTTGTGTATAAATATATTATAAATAAATAATATATACATGTGATATTATTTGTTATTTGATTTTCATAATTTTTTTGGCTAAATGTTATCAAAATTTTATAATTCAAATTTACATATAATTTTTTATATCATTTTTATAAATATATATAATTTTATTAATAATTATTTTTAAAAATAATAAAAAGTAATTGCTAGTCGCTGCGATTGAGAAACGAACAACACAGCGACCAGCCACAACGACTGCAAAACAAACATAAAACTAAATTTTTGATCGCGATCACTGGTCGCAATTACTGATCGTGGTCGACTAGCAAACGAACAAAGCGACAATTTTGACTTTATTTAATGCAGTGACAATTTTGTGGTTCAGTTTATTTAACAAATCATATTATAGATAATTTAGGTGGTTCGAATAATTAGAAATGGGTGAATTACTTAAGCTTTTAAACATTCTTTTTAGAATATATAATCTAATAATCTTCCCTTAAAATAAAAATAAAATAAAGCTAAAGAAAATGGAAATGTTTTAGCCCAATATTGTAAAGAGAACCTCATCATAGGGTCTCTTGTTGGCTGATTCTTGATCTTTGGATCTCGTCAGAAGAAAGATCTTCCCAAGATAAGGGCTTTCCCTCAGCAATTTCTCAATCATCACTGCGACAAAAATTGATAAAATCAGTTTACTTGGATAAGAAGAAAACTCTGTTAGGGTTTTTAGGTACCTTTAGCAAGAAACCCTGTTGCACCAGTAACGAGATAGCTTTTCCCTCTTAAGAAACGAAGTATTCCAATTCCTTCACTGTGAAGATTTGTTTCTATTTTATGCATCTCTAACGACGTAACAGATCTCACAAAAGCCTCATGATTGACATAAGAACTTTGGATTCTAAGATTCGTCTTCTGTGACAAACGATGAGCTAAGTAGTAGTTTGGTTTGCCAGAGAAAGAGGAGAAGAAGCTGAATGTATCCAACTTGAAGGCGTTGTTTGAGGTAAGGAGACTTGAGATAGCCATATTTAGTTACCGACAAGAAGAAGAATGAAATGAAAGCTTTTAACTTGTATATTTGGAGAGGTGTGAGTACATGTATATATATATAGAAAATCCTAGGAAGTAATCAATGGAGTTAGGTCTTGGATTATGTCATTTATGTGAGCGTTGTGGAAATTAGGTTTTTGTGGTAAAAGCTATCAATCTAATTTTGTACGAGGCTATTGAATAGTAAAAGAAGAAAAGACGCCTAACCAAAAAAAAAAATGGCGAAGAGACTCTTTTGTACGTACTTGTTGCTTAGTCTTACGTATTCTTGATCGACTGTAACAGTAAGCTTTCTTATCATGAGCGATACATAGAACAATCAACAAACAATGTATTTGTTTTATTTAAAGTTAAAACCATAATTTGTACGGGTCTATTTAATAAACGTTTGATGTAGTTTGAGGATTAGAAATATCTACGTAAGTATATATCATTCTAGTTAGGGAGGTGAAACAATGTTGGTTGCTTTTTCATTCAATACAGAGCAGTATGTTAAGTTAATTCTTGGTGTATCGGGCCTCCAAGAAGGAAAATGTCGTTTTACATCCACAAGCTCGAATCACCTAAAAAATGAAGTAGATAGTGACAAAAGTTAAAATAAATGGGAAGTAATTTGGGGGGATTAAATCGAACTTATTATGCATGATCGAATATGAATAACTCGCGGCAGCTGTTAAAGGATGAAAATAAAGGCGAGCTCACCCAAAAACCCTAAAATGGACATTCTCATCTAGTTAGAACTGAGATAACAAAACACGTTTGTTCAATAAATTCTGTAATCATGGATGTTTACAATCGAATCTTCTGTCCCTGGTTCTCTTTCCTGCGTCCAAAGTCTAGCCCCATTCGAAATTTTGAGTGTCAATTTCTGCATTAAGTCTCTCCCGTTTAGTCTCTTGTTGGCTGATTCTTGATCATAAGGAAGATCTTCCCAATCTCAGGACTTCTCCTCAACAATTTCTCACTCAATTTACTGTAACAAGCAATTTCCAATTGAAAAAATCAATTTACTTGGATAAGAAGAAAACTCTGTGTTAGGGGTTTTTTATGTACCTTTAGTAAGAAACCATGTTGCACCACTAATGAGATAGCTTTTCCCTTTTAAGAAGAGGTGTATTCTAATCCATTCAGTATGAAGATTTGTTTCTGCCTCATGCATCTCTAACGACGTCACAGTTTTTAAAAGACGCCTCATGATTAAAACAAGAAGTTTGGACTCTAATAGTCGTCTTCTGTGAGAAAAAGACGAGCTAAGTTGTGATTTGGTCTGACGCAGAAGAAGCTGACGGTATCTAACTAAACGGCGTTGCTTGAGGCAAGCAGATTTGAGATAGCCATCTTTAGTTACCAACAAGAAGAAGAATGAAATAAAAATGCTTCTAATGCGTATCTTTGGAGGGGCTTTTGTGTGAGGATATATAGACAGAAAGTTAATTAAGAACTAATCAATGCGGTTAGGTCTCGGATTATGTGTCATCTCTATGAGCGTTGCAGAAGGTGACTTTTTGTTTTTAAAGCTATCTTTCTTGTCACGGGGAAGCGGTGGAAGCTTCTCAAGGGTTTGCGATCACCAAAATAGAGGAGAATGTGAGATTCGATTTGGGCTTGACACAAATCAAATGCAAAGGACTTGTTGGGCATATCCTTTGTCTGGATATGAACACACAGTGGAGACTGGCCCAATAAGGGATTCTCTTTATCTTGCTCGTCAGGTTGAGTGGTACAATATCTGCTCTGAGTTCTTTAGTGGATCAGGACACAGAGGAGGGGCTCTGCGACATGCTCTGAGGACTGATCCTTGTCTTGCATTAGCACAGCATTATATGCAGTAGAGACTAGAGGAGAATATATGAGAGAGAAATGAGACAAGAAACGGTTAACACTTATAATTGAGCTAATTACCTTGTTAAGAGAGCTGTGAGGGTGAGTGAGTTCATCTTGTAATCTTTCTGGGTTCTTAGGTGAGTGACAAATCTTTGTAACAAGGACTGAGAGGCTGAGTCTTGTGAGGACCGGTTGAATCTTGTAATTCTAGTGAAACTCTCGTGGGTTTCAAATCCCCACCGAGACGTACCATGTCGGTCTAGCATTGGGAACTCATATATGATTGTCTTCCCTCTCGTTCTGTGTTTTGCTTCCCCTTGTCTAAAACACAAGAACCGTTTACAAGGTTGACAAAAATCTTATGTTTGGGTTGGAAACATCGCTTTGTTTCGTTTTCAGGCACTCTAAAAACTAAGTCTTTTTTTTTTTTAATATACATCAAAATTTGTAGGATATATATAAATATATAAAATGTTGAAGGAAATTGAAATGTTATACCCAATATACATCTTTCTCTCTACATCTCTTGTGTCAGACTTGTTGAAAGAACAGGTGATCTACTAATGAAGCTGACGTGGTGTTTAGTAAAAGTGTGGGACTTGTTTTTGGTTCAAACAGAGCTGATGTGGCAATATCTCATTCGCCAGTTCAAAAGCTTTTGGCACAAAAAAAACTTAGCACCAAAATAGATACAAGAAGAAATGGTTGCAGAAGGAGAGTGAAGGCTGACCAGTCCTTATTGGTTCTACGGGAACATGAGGGAAGCAGAAGGGTGTACTCTAAAAGTTCTGTAGGATGTAGAAAGTGAAATGGCTCTGCAACAATTTGGAGGAGTATATGTTTTGGAAGTGTTCTAAAAACCAATACAAAACCCTAGAAATGCTAAGGACATAAAGAGTGCTTAGCAGCTTGAAAAGGATATGGAGCTTCCAACTAGATTTTTTTGAAAGTTCAAAAGAACAAAATATTTTGTTTGTTCTTGGTGAGTGAATCCGAGAATGTTACAATAGTACAAGCGTGTGGTGTTGTGTAAGCTTTGATTGGTTAGATATAGGTCAGTATTGAACAAAGGTGTGGTCTAGCGTGAATCTGAAGAAACAAGAGTGTATAGTAAAACCTCTATAAATTAATAATATTGGGACTTTGAAAAATTATTAATTTAAAGAGGTATTAATTTATCCATAAATTAATATTATTAATTTAGAGTATAAATATTTGTTTTAAATTAATTGAGACCATTTTTAGATTAATCTTCAAATTCTAAATTTTATAATTTTGGAATTAAAAATTTAATATTTAAAAGATAGTATTTTCATCATAAATTACCGAAATACTCTATGCATATATATATGAGGGAATTGCAAAAATATCCCTCAGGAGAAGACATTTTCATCACTCTCCTATTTTTAGACATTTTTAAAAATGTCTCTCATTATGGAAAAAGACCAAAATACCCTTACATTGTTATTTTTTATAAATTTAAAATTTTCAAAAAAATTTTCCGCCAAAAAAAATAACCCACCAAAAAAGAAAAAAATTCTGTCAAATTTTCTTTCCATTTGAGAAAAGTTTTTCCCGCCAAAACTTTTCCTGCCAAAATTTTTTTTCCCACCAAAACATTTTATAAGAGAGCTTATAAAATTTACAAGGTATCTTGTAAATTTATAAGATGTTTATAAAAACTTTAAAAGATGTTTATAAAAAATTTATAAGGTACTTATAAAAATTTAAAAGGTACTTATTAAAAATTTATAAAGTGTTTATAAAAATTTATAAGGTGTTTATAAATATTTATAAGGTATCTTATAAATTTATAAGGTGTTAATAAAAATTTATAAGCTCTTTATAAAAATTTATAAGGTCTTTATAAAAATTTATAAGGTGTTTATAAAAATTTATAAAGTGTTTATAAAAATTTTGTAAAGATTTATAAGTGAACTTATAAAAAATTTTGGCAGGAAATTTTTTTTTGTAGGAATATTTGTTTTCCATAAAAGTTTTTGAACATGGGTCTAACTAACAACCTAAATGAACATGAGTCTAAAAATCTAAATGAACATGAGTCTAAAAACTTAAATAAACATGAGTCTAAAAACCTAAATGAATATGTGTCTAAGAACTTAAATATCACGAATATAAAAATCTAAATGAAGACAAATCTAAAAACTTAAATAACACGTGTATAAAAACCTAATAAATATGATTCAAACAATCTAAATAACAATATTGCTTAAATTCATGTTATATTCATCTCAAAATATAACTATATATATGTACTTATTTTCTTTCAAATTTTGTGTATTTTAAATTTTGTTATTTCATGTTTACTAAAAATTACGAATTTATGGTAAATGATCAAATATTAAATTTAAAAGTTAAACAAACACGGGCTTAACAAGCTAAATGAACACGGGTTAAAAGACATAAATAAACATGAGTCTAAGTACTTTAATGAATACGGATATAAAAACCTAATTGAACATACACAAATCTACAAACATAAATAATCACATGAATAACAACCTAAATAAATACGAGTCAAACAAATTATGTAATGCATCAAAACCTTAATAAACCTAGATCTAAAAAATATATTTTATGCACAACATGAATCATCATTATAAATTAATTTTTATTAAGTATATGTAAAAATAATAAATTGCATATACAAATCAAACCATAAAATATAAAAAAAAGGCAAACAAATATCGCATATATAAATATTATAGATAAATATAAATAACTATAAATATATATTTATTGTGTAGAATAGATAATTCCGTGCATCACACGGGTAATCATCTAGTTAGTGTTGGAGGTGGATCCGAGATCCTACTTCGGTCAACTGTAGACAATCATCCGAAAAATGCTATGTGTGGAACTCGGTGAAGTTATCGAAGTCCCATCTCGGTTGTCCAAATGCAAACTCGGAAGAGCACCTTCTCGGATAAGCACCAGAAAGAAGAGCGAACTCGGAAGACACGTCATCAAAAAAGAAATGGAAATTTTCCTATTCCGGCTTGGAAATTTTCCTAAAATCTAGGCAGTCTGTTATGATCTAAACAAATTGTAATATTTCCTTATTTGTTTAGGATTGTAAACCGCCTCTATAATCTATAAGTAGAGGCAAAGGTCCTTCGAAAAAAGGATCAGCTTTTTGATACACATTAAGCAATAAAACGAACTCGGCATTGTCTTTGACTTCATACTTCCCTCTTCCAAACCTTAAGAGTTTCTTGCCCGTTTTCCCTCTAATTTCTTTAAAGAAAAGGATCAAAACACCTTGTGCTACATCCGACTCAAACAGTTGGCGCCACCTGTGGGGAACATCAAAGAAACTTCTTTATAAGGTAGTAGGGAATCGCCAAGTCAACAACAATGTCCTCTAGCAATCTCGTCAACAAATCACCAGATTGAAAGGCTTTGGAGTCGCTTCCATAGCAAACTAATCTGGCTATTTGATCAATTCAAATTCCAACAGAGACTCAGCTAGAATCCAGTGAACAGCTTCCCAATCCACCGGTCCAGCCACCGACTCTAAAAACGTTGTTGCAAAATTTGAAAAGGCAACAAGAGGCAGCTGATCGAAGAAATTCAGAACGTTTTGACCAAAATAAGGCACACATAGCAACGTGTGGGAACGATTTTACTCCCACACAAGGAAACCAACCTCGTGAAGAAAAGCTAGCAAGTGTGCAACGATATCTATTCGAAGATACGTCTGTTTCATTGCCGAATGCTACTTTGGGACAAACACAACTCCCAACTCCCAGCAGTGCTAGACGCCGCCACCATCTTACGGATGATAGAGAACGTAAAGTCGCAGATTCATCAAGCACCTAGTGCTACACCCGAGATTAGGAGAATACTTGCTCAACCTCGGAACTCGCCGTTCTCACCGAGATTAAGGACAGTCACGGTTACTTGAAGTTTTAAAGCGAGATGTCCTCATTATGATGGGACCTCTGATCTTTGGAATTCATAATTGTCTTCAATGTCATGATGAGGAGTGTCAACTACCAACCACACGAAGAAGACGCAGTATATTGCCAACTCTTCGTCGAGAACTTAACTGGAGATGCACTGGTCTGGTTCACCAAAATACCAGCCGAGTCCATTAAAGGATTCAACCAACTTGCCGAGTTATTCATGAAACAATACGCCATATTCATGAACCAAGATACCTCAACTGCCAAGTTGAGATCTTTGAGGCAACAAGCGGATGAGTATCTGAAGTCTTATCTCAGACGATTCAGGAAGATCATGACAAAAGAAAAAGTAAGTGATGACGTCGCCATCGAAGCCTTGAGGATCAGAATCATGAACAATGAGACTTTGCAGCTAGACCTTCACGTAAACCGGCCTCTGACTATCTCGGATGCTCTATGCAGAGCCGCGAGACACACCGAGTACTTAGAGGAAAAAAGAATCCTCTCGAGGAGTCAAAAGACTCAACGTGATCTTGGAGTCAAAGAATCAAAAGAAGAGTACACAGAGCCGAGACAGCATAACAGGGGAAGGACCAACCCCGCAACTACTTTCCAAGTCAGAGAAGCCAATACTCCAACTGCAAGAAAACCATGGAACAATACTTATAATCGCAACGAGTATTGTGCATACCATAATGGAATGGTCATTCGACTTCAAAGTGCAAGCAGCTTCAGGAATTACTAGTCGAGAAGTACTCTAAACGTGAGTTGACTATCTCAGAAGAAGAAATTGAGAAGTTCAAGGTACAAAAAAAAGGAAGGAAACCGAGATGCGAGATGCAGCAGTCAAAGCAACCAACCCGGAAGGCACTGTAGGTGGTTGTTCAAAGTGCGCCAAACTTGTAGAAGAGGAATCTGGCTTGAAATCCCCTCAAGTCGAAGTAAATGTCATTATGGGAGGATTGTAATCATGTAATGATAATGTGTAATCAATGAAGAAGTACGAGCGGAAAGTTGTAGCTGCAGTCAACTTCAGCTTACCCGACAATTTCAAAACTCTTAACTCGGTAGATTCCGACATAACGTTTGCCACGAAAGATGTCGAAGGAGTATGTTTTCCCCATAATGATCTACTAGTCATCAAACTCAGAGTCGCGGATTACGATGTTTCGAGAATACTTATTCACACTGGAAGTTCAATCGACTTGATCTTTAAGAAGACGCTAGACAAAATGGTGCTACCGGATCTCAGAATCAAGCCAGTCGATAGATTATTAACCGCACTCGATGGAAGCTCCATACACGCAATCAGAACAATTAAACTTGCTATCGAAGTTGCAGGGATTATGAGGTGGTTCAAACTCCTAGTGGTAGACAAACCACCGATATACAATATGATCTTGGGAACTCTGTAGATACATGCCATGAAGGCAATCCCGTCAAGCTACCATCAATGTGTGAAGATTCCAACAGATCAAGGAGTCTATACACTTTGAGGAGATCAAATAATCTTGCACACATATCTTATTGACGAGTTGAAGCTCTGGAATAAATTGTATATGATCACGACTTTGATAGGCAAAAACGGAATCTCGGAGCCACCACTTCTCAAGAACCAGATCAATCAACTGTTGAACTTGTCAACATTGATCTCACAGACTCAGCAAGATGTGTCAACATCGGGAGTAATCTAAGCAAACCAATCTGGGAAAAGTTAATCCAACTACTTGAGCAGAATATAACGACATTCGCATGGACAGTGCAAGACATGCCAGGGATTAATCCCAAAGTTGCAAGTCATAGGCTTAATGTCGATCCGATTTACAAGCCAATCAAGTAGAACAGGTGTAAACTCGGACCAGAGAGAACTTAAGCTGTCATTAACGAAGTCAAAAAGTTAGCTGAAGCAAGGTCAATTGTCAAAGTACAATATTCAGAATGGTTGGCTAACCCAATCATAGTCCTAAAGAAAAATGGAAAATGGAGGGTCTTCGTCAACTTTACCCACCTCAACAAAGCATGTCCGAAGGATAGTTTCCTTTGCCGAGTATCAACCAAATCATCAAAGCAACAGCCGGGCTATCTTTCATGAAAGCGTTCTCGGGATATAACCAAATCCGAATGCACCCTGATGACATGGAGAAAACCTCATTCATAATGGAACGAGGAACATATTGCTACAACGTAATGCCATTCGGCTTGAAGAACGCCGGAGCTACATACCAGCGGCTAGTAAATAAGATGTTTGCCGACCAACTTGGGCAAACAATGGAAGTGTACATCGACGATATGCTAGTCAAATCTAAGAAAGCCATAGATCATGTCGAACATCTCTCTCGGTGTTTTCAAACTCTGATTAAGTATCATATGAAGCTCAACCTGGCAAAATGCACATTTGGTGTCACCTCGGGAGAATTCCTCGGTTACATAGTGGTACAAAGAGGAATAAAGGCAAATCCAAAACAAATCAAGGCGGTCCAAGAAGTACCTTCTCCGAAGAACAAGCGTGAACTCCAAAGGTTGACAGGATATATCGCCGCTTTGAATATATTCATATCTCGATCAACAAACAAGTGTCTCCCATTCTACCAACTATTGAGAGGAAACAAAAGCTTCGAATGGTATGAGGAATGCGAGAAGACATTTTTCTAGTGGAAGGAATATTTTTCAACTTCGCTGATTTTGGCTAAACCAGAAAATAGAGAGCCATTATATCTTTACATAGCAGTCTCACCTTCAGCAGTAAGCAGTGTCTTAGTCCGAGAAGACAGAGGAATACAACATCCCATATTCTACATAAGCAAGTCACTCGATGGAGCTGAATCTTGATATCTGACAATAGAAAAGCTTGCACTCTAGTTGCCACCTCGGCAAGAAAGTTGCACTCATACTTCCAATCTCATACAATTATCGTACTTACCAACCATCCATTTAGGATGATATTGCATAGCCCAAATATCTCTAGAAGATTAAGAAAGTGGACAATCAAACTCAGCGGGTACGACATCGAGTTCAAAGGAAGAACTAGTGCAAAGTCTCAAGTTTTAGCCAACTTCATAATAGAGTTATCACCCGAGCTAGAGCCTTTGAAGTCATACTAGAATCCAAAAATTTAGAAGTTATACGTCGATGTATCATCCTCGCAACACGGTTCGAGAGTTGGAATCCGACTTGAAACTCCAACCGGAGAAGCTTTAGAGCAATCTTTCCGCTTAGCTTTTCCAGCGTCAAATAACGAGGCAGAATATGAGGCTTTAATAGCCGGGATCCGATTAGCAAAATAAATCGGGCCTGCAGAAGTCAAGTGCTTCTGCGATTCGTAACTAGTCGTTAATCAAGTCAATGGAGGCTACGACACGAACAACGAAAGGATGGAAGCATACTTGAAAATCATAAAGGACCGTACTAAACATTTACAATTCTAAGTAAACAAAATTTCTATATTAGAGAACACAACGACAGATGCATTAGCAGCTCTAGCATTAACATTGGATCCTGCTCAAAGAAGAATCATGCTAGTTGAAAGCATCGATAAACCAAGTATTGATCTACCAAAAAGAGACTTTCTGATTGTCTCACCAATTACCGACAACGAAGATGACCCTGATACCGAGATGCAAGATGTATCATAATCTGAAGAAGTTAAGATTGAAAAGCGAGATGAGATCTTGGCTTATATCATCGATGGCGAGGCCCCTGAATATAGATGGACAGCACGACGTCTCAAAGCGAAATGCACATTCAATACTTAAATCGATGGAAAGTTATATCGACGGAGCACAAACGGAATACTACTAACTTGTATTCACGGCGACGAAATAATAGAAGTAATACGAAACACTCACAAAGGAGTAGAGGGAAATCATGCAAGTGGAAGATTACATGTAGAAAAGATACGAACTCTCGAGTATTTTTGGCCCACAATGGCGCAAGACTACGGACAATACGCCGCAAAGTGTGACAAGTACCAACGACATGCACACATAATCCATGCTCCAATTGAAGAACTGACATCATCAATCATTCCTTATCCGTTCATGCGATGGACAATGGACATAGTCGAGCCTTTACCTTAATCAGATCAAAAATGCTATATGCTCGTTATGACTGATTATTTCTCGAAGTGGGTGAAAGCTGTAGCATACTCTCAAATCAAAGACAAGGACGTAGTCAAATTCGTATGGAAGAACATCATATGCTAACATGGATTACCATACCAAATTGTCACCGACAATGGATCTCAATTCATCTCGGCCAAATTTTCAAATTTTTGTGCTAGATAGAATATTCGCGTTAGAAAATCAATTCTGAGAAATCCTCTAGGCAATGGGCAAGCTGAAGCAAGGAATAAATAGATTCTCAATGGGATAAAGAAAAGACTTGAAGAACAGAAAGGGAATTAGTCAGACGAGTTGGATGGAGTATTATGGTCACATCAGACTACCCTGAGATGATCAACTGATCGAACTCCTTTCTCACTTTCTCACGGGATGGAAGCAATGGCACCCACCAAAGGTTCAGTTTCAACACTAAGATGAATTCATTCCCCCGAGAATGAAGAAGCAAACAACGAAGCAATGGCAACAAGTATTGATGAGTTGGAAGAACATCGAGACAATGTGTTACTTCGGGTACAGAACTATCAGTAACAAGTGGCAAAGTACTACAACAAGAAAGTTCAAGGCAAACATTTCACAGTAGGTGATCTTGTACTCAGAATAGTCTTCCAAAACATGACAGAAGCGAATGCCGAGAAACTCGGTGCTAATTGGGAAGGACCTTACATAATCACAAAAGTGGTCAAATCTGGAGTCTACAAGATCGCAACAATGGAAGGAGCAATAATTCCAAGGAGTTGGAACTCCATCAATCTCAAGCGTTATTACTACTAAAAGGCAAACGCAACCTCGGCGTCAACGATGCATCTCGTGATGCGTCCTTAAAATAATTATGTAATAAGAACTACGTTTTGACTTGATACCTTCGGGGTACGTAGGTAACCTTCGGGTGCAGCTAAAAATTTATAAAAATATTATAAGTTTATTCTCGGTACAAAAAAAAAAAGAGGGTTTGAGACTCCCACTTAAAAAAAAAAAAAAAATGAGTCTTAAAATCTCAAAGGCCAAGATCCTACTCTCAATTCAAGACGAGCCTTAAAACATCGCACAAACCAAACCAAGTCTTAAAACCTCACCCGCATCTTTTTGAATTCAATTCGAGTTTTAAACAGTTGTTATGGACTTGTGCTACATCCGACTCAAACAGTTGGCGCCGAGTCCTAAAAATCTCGCTGAGTCCTAAAATCTCGTTGAGTCCTAAAATCTCGCTCAAAATTAAGCCGAATTATTGAATCTCACATACCGAAACTAAAAACTCTCGCCGTATCCTAAAGATTCATTTCAAATATATTTGCTGTTTTAAAAGAAAAATAATATGTGCAAATAATCCTTCATTATAAAGACAATATGATCTAAAAGTCATTACAAAACTCCCCTATAGAACAAAAGGGGTCAAAAGCAAGAAGTAAAAAAAAATGAAATAATAAGAAAGCTTCATTGCTCTATCTCGACAAGCTCTTCGCTAGTCTGACCCTCATCAGCAACCTTCGCAAAAATAATATCTTTGTTTGAGCTAAAGTCATTGAAATCCCGAGATGGGACAAACACAAACTCAAAACCCTTTGTACTAACCTTTGGACAATCATTGGTTCTGGGAGCAGGAACCTCATTTGGATCCGGTTTAGAGGATTTCAATTTATGAAGAGCCAAAGCAGCCTCTTTCAGCTTTGATGACTCCCCGATCTCGAAAGAAGGCATTTTTAGATCATCATGAAGAAGAGGAGTCACCTTCTCTTTCTCAACAGCCTCCTTATACTTCTTCAAATTAGAAGTAAGAGCGTCAACCAAATCTCTAGGCACTGACATTTTCCTCTTTGACAAGGATTGAACCAGATGTTCATATCCATCCCATTGAGCATAAGCCAAATGAGCTGTTAACGCTGAATCAAGATCTTGAAACCGAGCTGATATCCTATGTAGTCGACTAGACAAGCAATTTGAAAGAAAACACTTAAGTTCTAAAGAAATGACAGAGTTCCAGAAGAATTTACAATCCGAGACTCACTTTTAGCAACGTCGATCCCATCCTGAAGTGATGAAATCGCGAGCTTTGCTAACTCGACAGCACCAACAGTAGCATCACGTTCCTCAATTGCAGACTTTGAAGCATCCTTAAGAACATAAATCTCCTTTTCATAGTTCAAAGATTTCAAATGCTCTGCTTCTAACTCGTTGGTAACCCGAGTTAATTCAGTCTGAACTTGTTTAAGAGTTGAGGTCACTTCAAGCGCTTTTAGTCGAGACTCATCAGCACATTTAGAAGACTCTTCAAGTTGTTGAGAATGTCTAGCCGTAGAGGCCATCATTTTCTCCTTTCCAAGGCAAACTTTGTTTACCTGAGCAATAAACTGAAAAGCAGAACAAAGTATTAGCTTTTGTCAAAATCAAAGAAGAAAACTAAAAATCTCCAAGCTCACCGTAAACGCCGAATATACTCCTCTTTATTGAGCATATTGAAAAGAGGAGGACGCTTTTCGGGAGTGTCTACAAAGTGACGCATCAAGTCGGCACCTTCATAGCCACAATTATGGACTGAGGCAGACACTTTAAAGCCAAAACTAAAACCGAAGTTCCCATCAACCTTACTCTATTTTGGAGAAACCTGAACAAGAGAAAGGGGATCTTTGTGCTTGCAAGCCCCCTTCCTCGCCACTTCCAGAGCAGTAGAGTGACCTGGAATCACCGAGCAACGTCTAATCACCTCCTCGCTCAAATGTTTAGTAAAGGAAATCATGGAAGATTTACATGATGAAGGAGAATCAACCTTCGTTGTCTTTTTCTTCTTGGGTGTCTCTCTGGAACCCGAGATCACGGCCTTTGAAATTGGAACTTCATCAGGAAGTTCACATGTTTTAACAAGGGTTTTGGTCTTCTTTTTTTTAGAAGACGGGGAACCCTTAGATCCCTTGTCGACCTTTCCAGCATGGTCAGACTTGGCCTTAGAAGCCGAAACATCAAGTTGAGAGCCTTTAAAGCCGCCTCCAGAAGCTTCAGGAATTTCTAGTGACTGCATTTGAGCAGCCAAAGGAACAAAATCTTCAGTCGGAAGTTCACTGACTTTAGCATGAGGAGAACTGCAATCTCCGAGAACAGCATCAAGCTCTTCGAATACGTTTGGCATAAGAAAGTCATCAATTCCCATGGCGACTTGAAGCTTTCCTAAAAGCAAAATATGTAAAGAGAATCATTGAAGAAGCCAAAATTTAAATCTTTTCAGAGGACAAACCAACTTGTTGAAAGGCGAAGAGAAATTTTCTTAAGAAGACCGTCAGGTAAGAACTTCCAGTTGAGTTGAGGAACTCTCTGAAGTCTTCCTATCAAGTCGTCAAAATTTTCAAGGACGGGACGAGAGGAAAAATGTTAGACTGCAAAAACAAAAGAAAGACTATAAGGCATCAAAATTCGACTATAAAGGTTGCATAGCATATAAACACCTAAAAATCTAATAGGAATTTCTGTCCACGGAATTAAAAATTCCAGATGTTCGGTCGAATGAAAAATTTCAGAAAGAAGAACAAAAAAGTAACGATCTTTCCAATCCAAAACTTTGGAAGTTGAACCAGTCAAGAAACGAATGCCTCGTTGGGCCCGAGTAAAGAAGGTTCCCTTTGGTTTCTTGACAACGTAGAAATTGGTCATATCTTCAAAAAGTTGAGTTGAGATCTCAACTCCGGCTATACAACCAAGAACTAGGGCCCCAAGAATGTTCACTACCCCGAAAATTCCGAGTTGAGTCATTACGATTTGGTGGGTAAAACAGTATTGAGGAAGCAGATCTAGAACCGGAAGCCACATCTTTGCCTCCGTAAACCGCCAACCATAGATTGAAACATAACCTTCTGGAGGAGACTAGGGACGAGAATTAGGGTCAGGAAGTTTAACCTAAACATTCTTCATAGCAGGACAGCATAAGTAAACTTTTTCCATCCTCCTCTGGTCAATAATTGATGGACCTACTTCACGTTCGATGAAGACGTCGTCAGGATCGTCAAAGTAATCCTCCTGAGTTGGAAAAGAACTAGAAGTCGAAGAAGAACCAGATTGAGAGTTTTGAGACTTAGATTCAGAACTACGGAATTCAGATTCAGAATTGGATTTAACCCTATCTTCCACCATCTCGGAAAATTTCCAAAATATAGACTAAAAGCAAGTCTAAAAATAAAGGAGAGAGAGAAGTAAGGCAGAGAATTTACCTCGCTTTTAACTCAGACAAAAATAAACAGTGAATGAAAAAGAACGTTATTTATAGAGTGATTTACCGGTAGTTGAAACGATGTTAAACGGTAACTAGTAAGTAACGGGTCAAACCGCTCCGCACTCCAATCGGAACCCGACACGTGGACCAAAGATTCTAGAAGCAGGAAACTCAACCGACTAGGAAATTCCTAAACATAATTTTCCGAGTCTGGGGGCACAATTGTTGGAGGTGGATCCGAGATCCTACTTCGGTCCACTGTAGACAATCATCCAAAAAATGGTAAATGTGAAACTCGGCAAAGTTAGCAAAGTTCTATCTCAGTTGTCCAAATGCCAACTCGGAAGAGCACCTTCTCGGATAAGTACCAGAAAGAAGAGCGAACTCGGAAGACACGTCATCAACAAAGAATTGGAAATTTTCCTATTCCGACTTGGAAAATTTCCTAAAATCTAGGCAGTCTGTTATGATCTAAACAAATTGTAATATTTCCTTTTTTTTTTAGGATTGTAAACCGCCTCTATAATCTATAAATAAAGGCAAAGGGCCTTCAAAAAAAGGATCAGCTTTTTGATACACATTAAGTAATAAAACAAACTCGCATTGTCTTTGACTTCATACTTTCCTCTTCCAAACCTTAAGATTTTCTTGCTCGTTTTCCATCTAAATTCTTTAAAGAGAAGGATCAAAACACCTTGTGCTAGATACGACTCGAACAACTACGAGATCTATGGAGGTTGATGATGACGGTGTTCACCTCACTACCACAAAGGCTGCGAGATCCATGATTTCGTCTTCTATTTTGTTTTAATTTTAAGCAATTAAACAAGTTTCTTTCTTTCTTCTTCGTTCGAATGTGTAGGATAAACTCTGAAACAAACTTTTTAATTTTTCTTTCTTTCAGAGAATATTTCTTCGCGTAAAAAGGTATTTTTATCGCTGAAATCACATCTCATAGGGGTGAGATTTCAATCTTATTTTTTCAACTAAAAAAGTGTTCACAATCTCTCAAAATCATATTAAAAATTTTAACCAAAAAGATTAGTTAACTTTTTAATAACAAATGATTTCATATGATTTTGATTAATTCTTGATTGAATAACAAGAGACTGTAGATTATTTTAAGTGATTATATAAATTCTAAGTTTAATAACATAGGATTTGATAAGATTTTTAAAAATCATCAGTTGAATTATAAATGATTTTAAAGAAAAACCACAATCTCTTTAAATGCTACTTTTAATACACCGTCTTAACGGAATGCATCTTGTGTTAGTTTTATTTATCAGTATATATTTGGAAAATAAATTCAAACAAATAATAAAGATTTTTTATTCAATTTGTTTTCTTAAGGATTATTATGTATTTAACCATGTTAATGATGATATATTAAATTTTTATGGATCATATTCTATAGTTTAACACATTATTATTTTTTTGGTATGAAGTTTAACACATTATTGATGTCCAATGTCTCTACATGCCAAAGAAATTTCTCAAATTTGGTTCTTGCTAATAACTTCTATACACATTTGATATCACGTTCAGTTTAACTATGGGTTCTGATATCACTTCTTAGGAGTGAAGGTTTAACACCTATAAAGTTTTATTGAATCCAAACTAAAATCTATTAGATCTCTTTCTCATAATACCTCTCCAAACATTTTTATAAATATTTCTCTTATTTGCAAAATGTTTTTTTTCTCTAAAACTGAATATTTTTTAAAAAATGAAACATGAAACATGAAAGTTAAGTAATACAGGATAAATTCTTTTAAAAATGATAGTAATAATCTACAAATGACATATAATAGATTAGAAACGGGTAGAAAACAAAACATCAGAGTTGATTAGATCAAGAGAGATATCAACTCGAAGTGGAAATACAGAAGCTACGGAGTGTGAAGCAACAATATTTAGAAACTTTGAGTACAAAAAATAGAACGTATAATGTGAAATCAAAACCATGTTTTTTATTCGAAATCAATGGAACTAGGCGTTTGTCTAATCACTTTGATTTTTTTTTTTCAAATAAAATTGCTTCATTTTATTCATTTCTCTTTCTGGCAAGAGAAAACTAACCTCAAGGAAAATATATGAAACGTACAAACAAAATATAATAAATCAATTATCAATATATATATCTCAATTCCAACCAAATATGTCTCTTTTATATAGATTGGATTACGAAATCGATTCATTATAATGTAAAATCATAAGAAGTTTGAAGTATATTGCATACTCTTATCCCTGACCTTATGTTTTCCACAAGTGATCTTCAAATTTGCAGAGCAAGATTGAGTCTCTATATATATACATGTCGTGCTTTTTAGCAAAAATAAAAAAGACTTTTGCGTCAGGCTTCCATATATTTTCTTAGTCCCTTAATCATTTTTTTTTTGATAAATTATCTTTTAGGATGTAAATAGTAACAACTGAATCTAGCTGAATGCAGAATTCAGTTTGTTTTTTTTTTGGTGGAATCTGGCTGAATAAGTTAAAGTCAAATGGTAACTGAAGAATCTGGCTGAATTTAGTGGAATTTAAAATATTAGTTTAGTAAAAGTATAATTTTATAATATATATCTAAAATTTCCAAAATGCAATTATATATCTAATAATTATTAGTTATATTTTTTTTTCAACATGGAATCGACAAGGCCCGATCCATAGCCTAAACTTCATCCGTAAAATTCTTTTTTTAAGCTACCATAATGCAGCGGGTAGGAATCGAACTCTGGTGTCAAGTCATTAGCTGGATCATCCTAACCAACAGACTGAGAGCAACTCGGCAATTATTAGTTATATCTAAATTATTTTTTAAATTAAATAAATAATTTATTAACTATTATTTTGAAAATGGTAGTATTCTCCACATAGCAACATAATAAAACACAAAAAGAATCCATAAAAAAAATCAAGCATACATAATATTGAGTAGAAATTTCGAAAAGAAACTATAAAATTAGAAAGTAGAAAACAGTTAGCAAAAAAAATTTAAGAAAAAACCAAAAAAGAAATAAAACAAACAAACTAGTAATTCTAAAGTGTTAGAGTAAAAAAATCATTTGAATAAATTAATCGAGGTTATAATATGAAAAAGCATAGTATTAGATATTTTTGAGTACTTATTCAGTTTTCGAATAATATATAGACCGATAACTGAAGATATCCGATAACAAAATTCAATTAAATTATCTAAAAATCTAATATAAGTATGTACGATAATGTTTGGTTCAGCTCTGAATTAAATATTTGGATTCGAGTATTTTGTCAAGTCTAATAAACATAATGCAAAATATTATTATAATAAAAATAAACCACAAGTTAGCACATATGCAAATATTTCGTAACAAAAATAAACAATAAGAATTCATAATAAACAAAAATCGTTATATGTAACCAAAAGTCATGCAAACGTAAGAAATAGATTCTAAGAAATAGAAATAAAATAAAATAAAAAAATAACAAAAGTTACTTAGATTCCACTTGAAATTCAGCAATGCTAACTGGTAACAAATAAAATAAAACCTGTGGAATACAAAAATTCAGCCAAGTAGGCTATTACCAGTTAGGGTCATAATCTTTAAAATGTGATATAGCATAATGATATTAAGTCAAGTATCCGCATCCGTGAGAGACTCATTTGAGTATAAAATTAAAGTATGTATGTTACTAGTTAATAAGAAAAAATGGACAATTTATTTCTCCATTCTATTAGAGTTATTACTCTGATTATTTTGGTTAGATTGGTTTTCTCTTATCTTTGGTTTATTCCGGTTTAGTAACTGTATATATAAGACCAATTGTACTCTGTTTTCTCGATTATGTGAAATCTTATCTTCATTCTCTTTCTATTTTGTTTATGAGTTGAGCTCATTATGCTACAATGGAGATTGGTTTCACTAAACGTAATATGGTATCAGAGCTTGTAATATCTTCCGTTCATTGATTTCGAAGCTTCGTCTTCTACTTTTTCTTGTTCTGAGATCATTGATTTGTGATTCTCTTTGATTTTTTTCTGATATGTTCTTGAATCTTTGAATTTTTTGTTCAATTAATGATGATTGAGACAAATCTTTCTTCCGATCAATCACAATCTCGAGTTAATTCATCTCGTCAAACAATGGATTTATATACAAATCCTTATTACTTACACAATAATGCCCACACCGGTCTCATTCTCGTCTCCGATCATCACATTGGTGGCGCTGATTTTTACTTTTGGAGAAGGTCAGTTGGTCTTGCTTTGAATGTTAGAAACAAGTTAGAATTTATTAATGGAACCAAAATAATCAGAGTTATAACTCTAATACATTCCACAATTCCTCTAGTACAACTAGTAACAAAAACAACAGCTCAATTCCTCAACAATTCCAGCATTTCTCAGGCATCATTTAGAGCCTCAGTTAAATTTTACAAAAATTTGGTAAAAAAGTTTATTAAAACAGAAAGGAAAAAAAATATGTTTACGTTATAAAAAATTGTTAATAAGACGTCTTTTAATAAATTCGCCTTAATTTTTTGTTTACTTTGAGCATAACACCAGTTACAGGGTACGGACAAGACAAACATCCATAGAGCTCAATGATTATGATCAAACGCAGTTCTAATCCACGGTCAATGTCTCTGTTTTATAACATTACAGTTAATATGATATGAAGGCTTTCTAGAGCATAAGAGTGGTGTGAAAACAGTATTTTGTAGATAAATCGTTTAAAGATAGTGTGATAGTTGTGTCGAGGAACGTCGTCGATCGGGTACCACAATCCTTCAACCTTCTTTATGGGAATATTATCTAAAAATATATTTAAAAAAAAAAAAAAATTCAGAATGCTAACATGTTTAAGCATTATTTAGTATTTTTAACTTGATAAAATCACTATATATAATAAATCGAGTCCTAACTTCCACAATTAACTTACTAAACCAAGTACATAATTTTTATTTTTAAATTATTATTTAAATTGAATTTGTCCGTTTTCATTAAATTTATTTATTTTTAAATATGTAAGTACTTATTGAAAATGCTACATTTTTTAAGAATGGAAAGTTGTAGTTTTTACACAGAGCTCATATAATGATTCTAACATTAAGGGTTCCATCTCTTCTCACTATTGATAGATTTAAAAGAAATTTTAGAAAATATGTTTTAAATTATAGATTAGAATTTATTGATAAAAAAAGAAAAAAATGGTTTTTACATAATTTTAGTGGGATAGATTGTAATTTCCGAATTTTTTTGTAAGCCTTCTTTGTGTTTCTTTAAGAGGTTTATTGCAATCATTCACTATTAGAGGTTTTGTTCACAACTTTGCTGGTTGTTCTTATCTTTGTGGTTGACTATGTTTTTTCGGATTATCGTTTTTCAGCAAATTATTTTTATTAGAATTTTCGTTCGTTTGTGAATTTTCATTTAAGTTGTTATGTTCGGATATGTTATTCTCTTTTGAACTTAGTTTGGTAAACATTTTTGTATTCTCGTCAGTTAATGTAATTGCTATATGGTTTGGTTTATGAATAATTTCATATGGAAAAAGAGAAAAAAGTGGTGTCAGCAATTGTTTTTTTGTGAAAAAAACGAGTGAGATGAGAGACACTTATTCATATATCTTTCTCTTTTAACTATTTATATGTATATACATCTCCTCTCTCTCTCCAATCTCATTTGTGTATAAATATACAATCTTCCACTCTGTGACAGAACTCACCAAAATCACCAAACCCAACAAAAAAGAAGGCGGCTGAGAGAAAGCAAACAAAATGCAGCCAGAGATTTCAGATCAAATATTCTATTCCTTCCTCACAGGAGGATTATGTGCCTCGTCGAACTCCAATAGTACCACAACGTCGTCGTTTTACCCTTTTGCCAATATCGAAGAAGCGATGTCTCAAGACAAAGCTCTTACTTCGCTGAGGAATCATAAAGAAGCTGAACGAAGGAGAAGAGAAAGAATCAATGCTCATCTCAACAAGCTACGCAACTTACTCTCTTGTAATTCCAAGGTACTTAACTTCCATATCATATACACTACTCTCTTCTAAACTTAAATCAGTTTAAGGTTGATAGAGACTTGGATCTAATCTATATGTGCACAAAATCATTTAATACATAACAAATCAATTTTGAAGATTAATCATGATACATATGTATTGAACAAATTCATTATATATATATATATATATATATATATATATATAAAGGTGGAATAAGCATTGGAAATATATTTATTTATATATATATATATGACTTATAAAAATATAAATTATTTTATATTAATATTAGACCTAAATAATGTTTTCGAATAATATTAAAAAGCTGCATGTACTGAGAATATCTAGAAAATTGAGGAAAAATAAAGCTCCTACAAGTCTTTTTTCCTCTGAAGCTGATAATCACCTTGTCGGGAAAGTTCCCTAGCTTTTCTTTTTTATTTGAAACAATTGAGACAAAATATCTCGAATCAAGACAAATTCTAAAGATATAAACTTCTCTTTTTGTTCAATTTTTTGTTTTTTGTTTTTTTTTTTTTGACAGACAGACAAAGCCACACTGTTAGCAAAAGTGGTTCAACGAGTGAACGAACTAAAACAACAAACCCTAGAAATCACCGACGATACATTACCATCGGAGACAGACGAAATCAATGTACTCAACTTCGAAGACTACTGCAATAGCAACAACGACGGTCGATTAATCTTCAAGGTATCATTTTGCTGCGAGGACAGACCGGATCTCTTGCAAGATCTTATGGAGACACTCAACTCTCTTCAAATGGAAACTCTCTTTGCTGATATGACAACAATTGGTGGTCGAACAAGAAACGTTCTGGTTGTGGCTGCAGACAAAGAGCATCATCATGGTGTCGAGTCGGTGCATCTTCTACAGAACGCACTTAAGTCATTACTCGAACGGTCAAGCAAGTCGTCGGTGATGATGGGACATGGTGGTGGTGGGGGAGAAAGGCCAAAACGACGTCGTGCTTTGGATCACATCATAATGGTGTGATTTTTATGAGACTTGAGCACTATATTCTTTAGGGTTTAAACTTTTAATCATATTACTAACGTGGTTATAATTACCACAACACTTTTATCTCTTTTTTTTTACTTTTTAAAAGAAGACTTTATATGTTGGTTTAGTCATAATTAAGTTTTAGTTGTAAGTAGGGTTCATGCGTTCTCTTTTTTTATAAGAAAACTACTTAAATGAAGCAACTAATATACTTTGAAGAAGTTGATTTCAATTTACAGAGGTACATTAATCAGAATATCATTTAACAAAAAAATAAC
Source organism: Lepidium africanum (assembly GCA_900406405.1). Classification (NCBI taxonomy): domain Eukaryota; kingdom Viridiplantae; phylum Streptophyta; class Magnoliopsida; order Brassicales; family Brassicaceae; genus Lepidium; species Lepidium africanum. Next base: position 4,018 of record OVAX01001422.1, on the reverse strand, counting down.
AGTGTTCATCTTTATTCGTAACGATACGAGAGGATTTCAGATCTGGTCCTGTTAAACCAGTTTATCAAAAATAAAAATAATAATAACAGTGGTACGTAAAAATAATTGGTGACGAAGGTACTTGTATAGATTGTGGGAATCTTTGTACAGGTAAACGAATCTAACAAACAGATGTGATTGGTAAAGTACTTGCAAAGACACAAGACTTTTCAAACATTCGATATATATATATATAAGACATACATATAGTTATATTTATTTGATAAATAAAAATAAGAGAAGTAGTTAATAAAATGGTGAATAAAAAAGTGAAGGTACGATGTAAGAGAGTGAAGAGAAAGTGTTTGCAGAATTTAAAATTGAAAGAATATAATCAATATATATACAGAGAAGTGTTAGAGTTTCGAAGTTACGTACCTCATGTCATCTAGTCCCCTAAATAATTTCTTCCTTTTTATTCGTATCTTTCTATAAAATTGTACTTTACTTTTAAAATTTATTAGTTGTTTTTAATCGTCTTTGAAGAAAATTGTGACCAAAGTTATTGACTGTATCAGATTGACCACATATTTTCCTCCGTATTAATCGATTATATATTCTATATGAAATATATCATTAGAAAAAAAACTGATTTAGTATCTATATTCCTAGGTATAGATACTAGTAGTTATGAGCACATGGAAGAAGCAGGCCACAATAAAGTAACTAGTAGTTATGAGGAAATTGGAGAATCTTTTAGCTAAATCTGAAAACCTATTCTCGTTGATGTAAATAACGTAACTTACAATATTCTTCTTATTATATATCAGTTAAATTCATAAAATCTGATTTATAAACTCTAGTACGTGGGTTATGTAAATTCGATAAAAGTATTGGTACAATTTGATCAGAACCAAAACACACTTGATATAACGAGTTTTAAAATTTAGATATTAGAAATCTTAGTATAACTAATTAATCCCTAAATTATCTGTAAGGTTGGAGGAAGAGAAGTAGAGGCAGGGTTAAGGCGTGGAAAAAGAGAACTGACAAAAGGAATTGATCAAAGGGCCATTCTTCGATGAGACAAAAAAGCATTTCTATTTTCCTCTTACCTTATATTATTATATTGGTATAACATTCTCTGATTAATTTCATTTATTTATGTTGATATCATATCACACTACTTTCAGTTTTTCTATGCTGACATCGTTTGATTTTGAACGTTTATTCCTTCTTAATTTTGCAGTTGTATTCTTCATGATTATTTTATGATTCTACGTTCTCTTTCACCGGATTATGCTAGAAATGCACTCCTTCAACTTCAATATACCAGATTATTACGTTTTGGAAAAAAAAAAGAAAAAGAAAAAAGAATCAATAATTATCAGGATTTTGGATGTTTAAAATTTTTCACAAAATGCAAATCTTTAGTTTGACTAGCTAATAGGACAGTCTCGACAAAATTAAAAGTTCTGTGCATATAAAATAAAACCGTCTTTAACGGACTGGTTGAAAAAAATATTTTTGGACGTAAGTTTTGCTAAAATAAAATATAAAATTTACTAAAGAAAATAATAGTATGATGTGAGAAAAAAATAATTTTGTAATAATAAAATAATAGTATAGTGTGAGAATTTTTTTTTTTTTGGTACTATGTAATGTGTCTAGAAAAATTAACTTTTTAAGAAAAAGATTAATGATATTTTTATAATAAATTTTTTTTTTTGTTACGTGACGGATCTTACCTCACACATGTGCTTATCCACGGCCATGTTAGCTACAATGTTCAATGTTCACTTCACTTCACTATAAATAATGGTTAAAAATAGAAATTATGAATTATAGAACGAATTTTGTCAATCCAGCTATTAACAAAAGAATTGAGCTTCCACAAAATAAATGTCCTAACTGTGTCAAATTGTGAATATAGCAATTTGAGAGACTAATAAAGAGTATTAACAACAAATAAAATTATTGTAAAGTACAAAAAAAATAAAATTTATGAAATGGAAAAAACAAGAAAGTATGTCTAGGAAGCGTGATAGCTTTGACGGAATTGGTGTCTTCTCGATACTCAAAACTCTCGACCAAAAAGAGAAAATGTTTATAGCTTTTTGCAAAATTTTAGTAATTAAAGTTTCTTTAAAAGAATTAAACTATTAAGAAAGTACAATTAAAATTTGTATTACTCTTCTAGAATTTATGGCCAGGTTTATGGCAAAGGCAATCATTAACAACACACTAAGCTGTTGACAAAAACGAAAAAGTAAATTAGAAAAAGGCATGTTAGTGTGACAATGTCTCTTTATGTTTGATGTATTTGGTCTTTCTACTTGAGTTGAAACACTTGAGAGATTTGTGTAAGAAAAGGATTTGGCCTCCACTGTGACGGCTTTAGCTCTCACTTACATAGGCCAAGCACATTCAAGTATATACTAGAAGGAGAATGAAATATTGGGCTGACGGCCCACCCTTTGACATGTATTGGGCCAGGCTAAGCAGTGGCTTACATTCAAAGCTAAACCCAATAAAGGTTGTTTTATTAAGGAATAGAGTTGACCCAACAACAGAGCCTTACAAATTTCCAGAATTTTTAATTTTAATATTTTATATTCTAACCAAATCTATTGACTGTATGTGCCTACATAATTTTTTGTCAATTATTCTATACTAATAATTCAAAGAAATATAATTACAGGTAAAAATTTATAAATTGAGAATTACAAAATACCTATCTAACACATATCAAATGTCTATTCTATAATTCAAAAAACAATAATACAATAAAAACCAAAACTATAAATTTTAAGATATTTGTGTATTGCATGGTCCATATCTCTATATATAATAAAAACATAGCGTTAACTTAGATACCGTATTATATTGGTCCGTTTTGGAATATGTCATATTGTTACTAGAAAATAATAGTCACATAATATTTATATCTGTTATTATCTCTTATAATAATAATAAAAAATTATTTCTTGATAATATTCTATAATTAATTATTATTATAATCAAGATAATATTATTAATTAGTTTTAACTTTAAATATAATAAATATATAATTAATAAAAATTTAAATATATAATAAATAAAAACTTAAAGTGTAAGTTACAAATAACACGTAAGTTTGAATCAAAAACCTAACAAATAGAAGGAATTAACTTACATATAATAATCATATTATTATAATCAAAGGTTATAGAAAATTTTAACAGATCATTATTATAATAAAAGATTTTATGTTTAGTTACTATAAACTTATAATTTAAAAATGTAATCGTCCACAAATAGCTGTATAAAATATTATAATATCGTTAGTATTAAATTTCAAGAGAAATTTATTACAATACTATTTATGATTGAAGAATCATAAAGAAAAATAATTTAGGAGAGTAAAGATTTATATCTCTATATCTCTATATATAATAAAACCGTATCATTACGATTTTCTGTATCTTTTATAGTAATAAAAAAAAATTTTAATCCCTTTATTTGTTTTGATTGGTTGGTTTGTTTTACTTACTTAATTTATTCGTTTGTTTTGATAAGATCCTTTTTTTAATGAATTAGTTTTCAATTAATTTTATTGCTCCATGATTTTGATAACTTTTGATAGGTTCGACTGTTTTAATAGATTTTTTTGTTTTAATTGGTTTGATTTTTTTAGTAGGTTCGACAACACAATATAAAACAATCAAAAAATATCTCTATATATAATAAAACCGTAGTGTAACAAATTTCATATTTTTTTAAATTATAAATAAAAAAATTTCTTGATATGATTTTGTAAATTTCTTTAACTAATTATTATTGTTATTTTTATTTACATAATATTATTAGTTTTTTTTTTAATTTTAAAATATAAGATTTGTTTTAAATTAAATATAGAAAGATAAAATAATTAAATATAATAAAAATCTACTATATAAAAATACAAAAGCTAAACATTATTTTTTTGGTAAAATATAATATGACATAAATTGTGGACCATTTTACATAGGAATAGTTTTATAAGATGTTATTATTATTA